>JADRCH010000115.1:415144-530304 GCA_019843965.1 Rhynchomys soricoides | reverse complement strand
AAAGAAAGAAAGAAAGAAAGAAAGAAAGAAAGAAAGAAAGAAAGAAAGAAAGATTGTTTTGGAGCCATGACTGTTAGCTTCTGGTACTGTGTACATGGAAGTCACTCATCATCCTGTGGGCTTGTGGTTCTGTTGTTATAGGCATTCGGGCTTACAAGAGCTCTGTCAATCCATCCGTAGTAAGGACACAAATAAAAGGCTGTTCTATTATGTAAGGAAACACCTGTCTGTGGAGTTTTTTTCTTCCTGTCTATAATGAAATGAACAAAAGAGGCCAAAAGGCATTAATAGGTGAGAATCAGGGACTCTATTCCTTTGCTTTTCTGGTCTTAGATAAGAGGACTTATGTGAATGTTGTTGCTTTCAGAATCCACTAGCTACACCAAATATCACATAGTTCTCACTTTTTTTCCCCCAAACTGTCAGTACTCATTCGTCTCATTTAGGAGCCCCCTTTTCCTGGGATCTTTCGGTGTTATGCTTTAGATCACAAAAAGCTGTGCTAATGGGTAGGTACATAAAGCAAACAGATATAACAGAGCAGGAAGTAACCATGGATTGTATTGCACCAAGATGAATGTAGCTAATGGGAGTTTAGGTGTTTAAAGTATTACCCACGGGCTGTAGAGATGGCTCAGAGGTTAAGAGCCCTGACTGCTCTTCCAGAGGTCCCGAGTTCAATTCCCAGCAACCTCATGATGGCTCACAACCATCTGTAAAGGGATAAAGTGCTCTCTTCTGGTATGTCTGAAGACAGTGGCAGTATACTCACATACATAAAATAAAGTGTTACCACATGGTTAGCCAGTTTCTTCTATCGCTCCTCAGAATTAAACCTAGTTCTAGACTTTCACCTTCCCAGGGGAAAAGTAGTTGATAGGCAGTCTGTTGATACACAATGTAATTGCTCAGGCTTGAATCTAAAGGTCTGCCTTTAAAACTTCCCTTGTGAAACACTCTAATTTAAACTCAGAGCTCTTCGAAGAGGGTCTTTAAAAACTTGATTCCCAACTTTGCTTTATGTATTAAGATTAGCAGGGTCTGCATATACTGTAAAATGTTAGAAAGAGCAATAAAGAGGGATGAAGGGATTGGAGATTGTTCTGTGGGTGAGAGTGCTTGCTGTACCTGAATGTACTATAACTGATGAACTATAATCCCAGTTCCTAAATAAAAACCTAAGCATAGCTGGCTACCTAGAGCCCCAATACTGTGGTGGCACAGACAAGGTGCTTGCGACTCCCTGACTATTATCCTAGCTCCCCATTCAGTGAGAGGTCCCGTGGCGAGGGAATAAGGCGAAGTTTCTAGAACAAAATATCCAACATCTTCCTTGGACCTATACAGCAAGTGTGTGCTTGCATGCGTTGCGCACACACTCAAAGAGAGAGAATTTATATAACAATTAATGAAAAACTTGAAAGAGTGCAGAGAGGTATGGGAGGGTTTGGAGGGAGGAAAGGGAAGCAGGGAAATAATTCAATTATATTATAATCTTAAAAGGAATAATTGTTCTCCATGCTCCTTTTCTGACCATTTTCACAAGATAGAAATATTTCTAAAGTTGAAATGCCTTAGTTTCAATCTCTTGCCTGGATCTAATGAAATTATTGACATCACTTAAATCCAGTGATACAGATTCTAAATGGGAACTCGTCTTTCTTATTCAACTTGTGAAAGAGAAAATAAAAAATAACTAGAATGGTATGCCTTCAATGAAAATAACAGTGATCTTAACTAATGACCTCTTTGTTCTTATCCCTCAAGGAATCACTTTTTCTGTACTCATCATTATTTTCTGTATTGAGAAGCAATGTTCAGTTTACCATCTCAGAGTTAAGAAAATATCTGTTGACCTACTTAAAAATATCAACAATATAAACTCTTGACTATTGAAACAATGGTGTGGTCTAGGAATGTCTGTGTTGAATGAGTTCACTCCGTTCATCTTAGTTGAGGCAAGGGCTAGGCATCAAGTCCATGGTGGGCTTTTATTGACATTTGGTCTGTTGCTATGTATTGTAATGCTAAATTCTGTACCCAAAGGTCCCAGTTTACAGGCTTTTGTTGTGTAAAGTTCGTTCCAGGGTTTAAAAGTACTGGTTAAATAAAATTGGTTTCAGCCAATTACTGGGAGGGATTAGAGGTAAGTAGGTTTGGAGTTACCTGGTTGAATGTAGAGAAGAGAGAAAGGAGAGACAAGGAGGAGAAGGAGGATGAAAGGGAGAAGAGGAAGAAGCCACCACGAGGGGAGATGGACCACTAGCACATGGCCAGGAGAAACAGAAAGTAGCTGGGGGCACACCATGACAGATTAGCAGTTTAAAAAGTAGATTAGAGTGGGTGGGTGGGAATACACCCATAGTGGCTGGGGGAGGGGAGATGGAATGGGGAGGTTCTAAAGGGGAGATCTGGAATGGGGGAAACATTTGAAATGAAAAGAAAAAAAAGAAAAAGAAATAGAGACTTCCAGTAAAAATGTCAAAAAAGATTTATTTCATAAATCTACTATTTTTCATTTTAAGTTGATACATAATAACTGTTCATATTTGTGGTAACAGTGTTGTATGTTATATATTTATACATAGCAAAATAATAAAAATTTTAACATGTGTTTCCAAAAAAAAAAAAAAATAAGTAGGTTAGAAGTTATCCCCCAACAATCATCAAAGCCAAATAAAATAACCATAATCCGAGTCTCATTTATTTTTAAGTTAGTCAGGGATAAGTTTAAGTCACTTCTACTAAAAGCTTGAACTATTTTATTGATTAAAAAGTCAAGGCATAAACATTTGTGAAATGGTTTCTGGATTTTGATTTATGATGAGAAACATATGGACTGTGTGTTTACATACTCAACATTCTAAAGGTACTGATATCTACAGATAGCCTTTTATCAATGTGGAATAGAAAATTAATTAGCTGCTGAAGTTGATCTGGTATCTCACTCATAAAGAAGGAAGTAGATACTTATAGGATATAGTGAAAACTGTAACACAGTGGAAGGTATTGTCAGTTCTAGGTTTTAACTGTGTGCTACTTATAAACTTGCAAGCCAGTCCATTTCTGTTTTGTTCACCAAAACCAGGGAGTCCTAAAGACACAGACACAGGCCATTCTTGCCTGCAGCATAGGAAGCAGCATGAGGAGCAGCACTTACACACTCCTTTTCTCTGCCATAACCCACCATTCATGCGTAGGTTTGACAGGGAGACTTGCATCAGAGTTCTAGAACACTAAGTACTATATAACAAACAGTAGCAAGCCTAGTGGTGGTGACGGCTGTTTGCCTGGTTGGTTGGTTGGTTGGTTGGTAATCAGCTGTATAGGAGAATATACCTCTTGGTGGCTTATCAAGTGTCAAGGGGCTTATCAGGATGACCAAGATAAAAGGAATGCCACACATTCCTTGGCTGTGTTTACCTTGTGCTTTGTATTAGCCCACATGTAAATATTCTTAGCTGAGCCTGCTCCCTTTTCCTGCTAGCCCAGTTTAAATATTCTTGCTAATATCCTAGAAGTGGCATCAAGGGCTCTCCACCACCTACTGTATCTCTCAGAACAAGTTGACAGTTCATGTATATCCTGGACTGGAAACTGAGCTAGAGACATTTACAGCCACTCCCACTCTGAGGGTTTATAGTTTATAAGCTAAAAGCATTTTGCCCTTTTGAAGCTGCCTTTCCTGAGAGCCCCTATATGATCATAATTTCTTGGTAGACATACCAAGACATGGTTTCTCAGTAATAGGCTTCAGGCTGTGAGTAACCAGTTTTCTCTGGTTCCCAAAACATATGGTAAAGTGTGTAAGCCGGTGGCTTTGAGGACATTTCAGATTGAATACTCAGTCTCAGTAGATGCCCGTTCCCTGGGCATGAGAAAACAGGGGTGTGCACTGCAGGTTCTTGTTGGGGCGAAGTTGGGATGTTGCGCACTTCTGGACCTGCTCACTTTGGAGATGGTTTTTCTGTCCCACAAATCTGTCACTTTCCGTTGTACAAACAGGCCATTAAGTATGATTCCCTCAGCTGAAAGTAAAGCCAAAAAGATGAGTAAATTCTCCAGTTCACAAAAGGCCACCTCTGCCACGTAGGGCTAGCCAGGCACTGCTTGGTGAACAAAAATTCTGGACTGAGATAGGCGAGTGAGTCCAACTCCAGTAAATTAAATGTTCTTTATTTTTAGAAGGTGAAGCCCAGCACGTAGTTCATGGGCAATTGCACGTGTGCGTCATAGTAAGACAGAGTAAGCCAGTAAACTTTACTCCCAATGACCAGGAGGGGGCGCCTACCACAAGTGAATGAGGTAATCCCCCAACACCAGCTTCAAAGACCTCCTCTCTAGCACTCTCTATGCTTCACTAACTCATTTATTTTCTGTGTGCTCTACTCTTCACAATGAGAGAATCCCCTGATGTCCCGGCTACATTTAATGATGATTTTTTTTCATATAAAATGATTGCAGAATTGATTTTATAAAGTTTGTTAAAATCAACACAGTAGAGGGGGGTCAAATATACTTAAATAATTGAGATACTTTTTCTTACTTAAGGATTGTTTTTTAAAAAAATTTATTTTGTCTATTCCATGTCTCTGCATGTCTGGTCTGGTTTAATTTCTCACCCCACACTCAAGAAGTCACCCTTAAGTATCACTAAAGAAGGAGAATGAAATGAAATGAAACATGATGTTTTTTATTTTCCAGAAAAGAATAAACTCAAATCCTTGCAAGCCCATGATAGACATAAGCAATACACTGGCCAACCACGTTCTTCAGGCATATAATTTTCTTTCTTCCTAAAGTGGACACTCCCAGGGAAAATACAAATAACTTCTCATTTCAAAGCCCTTCAGCACAAAAAGAAAGTAGGCCACTTTGACCAGAGGAGAAAACAATCTTTTCCAAGCAGGCTGACTGAGCATCTCATCATCCAAGGGAGAAATACATACCGAGAGTTTTTCTTCCTTGATTTTGTTTCATTTTCAAATACTATTATAGCCATGGAGGACAAAAACAAAAAGCAAACACCCCCCCCCAAAAAAAAAAACAAAACTAAAACCAACCAAACAAAATGTTAATGAATAATATCCCAAAACAAAAACATCAAATCTTCCATTCCAGCCCCAAGTGTCTCCCCATATCCAAGAGTTTAGAAATAATGAAACTGTAGCAGAAAGTGGCTGAGCCACCCTTGGGAGGGCAGGAATCGCTTTCATTCTGGGTCCTTACTCCACTCCTGTGACACTAGCTGTACACTGAAGAGTAAGCTTCAGACTCCGGTCTTTCTGTTCCACTAAAGATGAAAAACACTCCCTACATCTGAGTAGACTGTAGTTTGATTTGCATCACAGTAACTCTGGCCGGCTTCAGTCCAGGGATCTAGTTCATATTCAAAGAACATACACTTTGCTCTTGGCTGACAATTTGCATTTCACATCACTATCAGTAATAACCAATACCGTCAATAAGTAACTGCTAGATGCCTTCCAAGATGGATTTTATCATCACCATCCCACAGAAGAAAAAACCAAAGAGAGCTTGGAGAGGTTAATTTATCCACAAATATACACGGACATACGACAAAGCAGAATTCATGCCTATTGTAACTGCCCCTAAGCCCGTGCCATGAACACCGTTCCTTATTGCATAAATTATTTTGCCAACATGAACACAAAGGAGTTTATTATATTATATAGTCACTATAACTACCTTCCTGTTCTCTTTTTCAATTTGGATCAGAAAGGGAGTACAAAGAAAATTAATTATTTACGGTCCCTAAGACGAATGTAAAAACTTAGAATTCATAACTGTAAATGGTAAAGCTGTACTAATATATACTAGGCTGAGGATACATTCTAGCAGATGTTTTTTGTAAGACATTGTAATTGATAAAATATTAGAACCTCACTGCTGGGTATAACACTTGATCAAAGAACCAAGTTCCTAAAACAATGATATACATTTATCTACAATAGAAAACACATTACCACCATCAGATTCCTTCTCACACCATTTTAAAACTGTTTTCCTAAACTTTGAGTTCAAAGTCATACAAAATACATGAGAGCTTATTTTAAAGGAATTAGGTATCCAAAATCTCAGAAACGCATGCAATCCTTTCTGACGATTTGCCAACTTTCTGAGAGCCATCAGTGCCACAGTAACAGACAAGGTTTTTCCATGTGTCACTGGTCTCCTGAGCCATGCCTGGAAAGCTTCACAACTGGAAGAACTTTGGGGAAAACTCAGAAAAAATGAACATCAGAGTGGTCCCCCTGGGTTCTTCCCTCCTTCCAGTTTGCAGCAAAGAGTTACTGCTTAATCTACAATCTTTATAAATCTCTGCAGGGTTGGCTCTGTGGTCAGTGTGTGAATGTGCCAGGCAGATGGAGATGGGAGGCATTCCCTGGGTGTCTGTCTGTCACCTCCTTGTGGACCTAGATGTCCGTGTGCCAGGCAAATGCACAAGGTAGGTACCCCTGGATGTCTCCTTGTCTCCTACTCAGCCAGGATAAAGCCCTGATCTTCTAGCCCCAAGTAGTCCAAGAGGGATCCAGCTAGTAGGAATGGTGAAACCTCACATTCCCTTTGTCCAGTCTCTCCACTGGATCTCAGGTGACCTACCTCTGTGCCTTCAGAGAGGAAGCTACTGCATCTTTCTTGTTCTGCCATTTCCAGCCCTGAAGTGGCAGTGAGGGAGTGAGCTATGGAGAAGTGGAAGAAATGGGTCCTTGGAAGACAAAGCCCAGGTCACTTGAGGGGCAGATTTCCCAATCTTATTAGTTTCATTGCTTCCCAGCATGCTTAGCTCCCAGATCCCAGACCTCTGAGGCCCCTAGGCTTCAAACTCTTTTGCTCTACTTGGTAGTATTGTCTCAGCTGGAATTAGCATTCATTGGATCTGGGATTGAAAGTCACTTCATTTCTCTGAGGCCAGTTTACTTAAGAAGATAACAATCATTTTGGTTTTGTTGTTGTTGTTGTTGTTGTTGTTTTCTCTCTCATTTTTGGTGGTTTTTCTTTTTCTATTTTTTTTCTTACTTCATGGAGTACCATATTTCCTTCTTTAATGTTTTTAGATGTCCACACGAGTTTTTCCCAATGACTATCTATACCTTGTCTTCACATAATCATGGATGTTGTGTCAACCAGATCAACCTGAACCATCACAAGAAAACTAAAATTTTAACCCTCAGGAGGTGTTGCTTCAGGTTGTTTTGAAAATCTAGAGACTCTCTCTCTCTCTCTCTCTCTCTCTCTCTCTCTCTCTCTCTCTGTGTGTGTGTGTGTGTGTGTGTTTGTGTGTGTGTGTGTGTGTGTGTGTGTGTGTGTGTGTGTGCATATGCGCCTATGCATCTAAAGACTAGAGGTGTCATTCTTCAGGTTCTGTCCACCTTGATTTTTGAGACAGGACAACTTCTGTCCTGGAGCTCCCAGGTAAGCTAGGCTGGGTTGGCCAGTGAGCCCCATTTTGGGGGACCCACTGGTCTTTGCCTCCCTGAAACTGGGACTAAGGTTTCTGGGAATAAAAGAGGTCTGACATGTGGCATGGCCTGTGTTCTGATCCGTTGCTTTCACAATATTGGACTAATTTATCCATGAGGATGGCAGTCCTGTGGTCAGCACTTTCCCTGTACCATATCTCTTAGATGTTCCCTCGCACTCACATTCCCCCCACACTTGGGAGACTTCACCTAGAAAACACTATTGCAGATCTGAAAAACAAGGCGTGGAGGCAGATGTCTGTTCCACACCACCTTAAGGCTATCAGCACCTTGCAGTCATGAGTTTCCTTGCTCTTCACCAGCTGAGCAACATGAGACTTGGAGAAAATGCGTCCGTTGGTGGCTAATCTGTGTCTGCATGCTAGGCACACACTGCTGTCTTTCAGTTATAATGAAAAATGAAATGGGCCTTAATTGTGAAGAAACAGTTCGAATGTCCCTGATGAATTACTGAAACCTACGGGGTGCACAGCGGATGGAATGTCAGCAGGTCGTCTCTGATAATCTTAAGAAGACAGCATCCCGTAGTGTGGTGGTTTAAATGAGAAATATCCCCCATCGGTAAAGCCTTGCTGGAGGAAGTTTATCACTAGGGACAGGTTTTAAGGGCCTCTATTCAATCTCTCTCTGTTTCTGTCTCTCTCCTCCGTTCCCCCCCACCCCCCACACACACACTCTTCTCCCTTTCATACGTGTAGATAAAAACTGTGGTCAGCTATTCTGCTGAGGATATCAGAAAGTCAGCTGCTGACCTTCTGCTACGATGATTCCCTTTACTGTTGACCGTGTTAATTAACCTTTCCAACCATGATGGAAAGGCCTCCTCTAAACCTTAAGTCAAAATAAATCCCTTTTCCTTTAAGTCACTTTTGCTCATGATTTTATGACAGCATCAAAAAGGTAACCAGAAAATATAGTTGTGAAAGGCATTTTATTATTTAGAAGGGGCAGAGAGTCTCAATTTTCTCTTCACATTGAAGAGCCTGCCAGACTTTTGATGCAGCAAAAAAACCATAAACATGCTGAAAAGAAATTATGGGAGGAAGTTTTCTGCTTTCAAAATAGCTCTGACTTTCTAAAGCCTATAAATGAAATAAAGGGTTGTTTAAAAGGTAAAGTTGCTCACTACAAACAGAGAAGTGAAATTTAAATTCTTCCCAGAACAAAAGTACCATACACAAACAAGAAGAAGAAGCCCCATCCACACAACAAAGCCCTTATTCCCTTAAATCAAATAGAAAGAACTAAGTGGTTCAGGAGGCAGAGGTTCTGAACACTTAGGAGTGGGGAAACAGATTACTTTTACATATGTGAAAAGATGCCCACAATGAAGTCCCCTTTATCAGACTGATAGAGATCAAAAGATCTGTGAACATCCCGAGTCAAGGAACATTCAGAAGGCAAGAGCGGTTAATGTGAATGTGAATGTGAACAGGAGCCCAAAATCACCCTTTTGGAAGGTAGTTTGATAGTAGGTCACATGTTTTAAATGTACGTATCTTTTTACTAAAATGCCATTTCTAGGATTTTATCTTGCATCTGTGAGCATGTGTCGAGGCTAAAGGAACAAGGACATACATTGAGGTATTGTCTGTAAAACATTGGGGCTACATAAATAGGGCTTGTTTTATAGATGGGGCTTAATATAGCTAATGGTCACAGTAGGAATTAGCAAAGACAGCGAAAGTTCTTGGCTTTCATTAATATGTAATGATTGTCAAGATTAGGAGATGGCTATATTAATAGAAAAGAGATATTAGGAAACCAAGTTCTAACTATTTTAGTATAATTATATATGCTTGTGTGTGTTGTACATACATATGTGGAATGATACCTAAGATATCAGCAACAGCCTTCCTGGGTTCTCAGTATCTGAGTCTGGTGGATAGTGAGAAAAGAAAATCTCTTTCACTATATATTCCTTTATTGTACCTTTTCAATTTTATGCTATGTGCATAATATATTTTATTTATTAATGAATAAGTTTTTCCACTCCACACTTCTGTCTACAACTCTAGATAGACTAATTCGCTACTCCTCTTTGTAATGAGGATTTGTATTGGTTAGTTTTGTTGTTGCTGTTGTCATTGGTTATTTTGTTGGTTAGGTGGTTTTTGACAACTTGACACAAGCTGGGGTCATTTTCAAAGAAGGAACATCAGTTGAGAAAAATGTCCCCATCTGATTGGACTGTGGGCAAACCTGTGGGACATTTTCTTCATTAATGATTGATGTGGAAGGGCCCAGCCCATTATGAGTAGTACCATCCCTGGGCAGGTAACCAAGAGATGTATAAGAAAGTAGGCTGAGCAAGCCTTGAGGAGCAAGCTAGGAAGCACTGCTCTTCATGGCTACTGATTCAGTTCCTATCAGTAGTCTCTTCCTGAGTTCCTGCCCTGACTTCCACCAGTGATAGAGTGAGAGCCAAGAGTTGTACCAGGAAATAATCCCTTTCCCCCTGAGCTGCTTTTGGTCATAGTGTTTATCACACCAATAAAACCCCTAACTGAGGCAGGATAATATCCTGAAGAAAGCATCTGCTGTTAGTCAAATCTTAATTGATGGCAATAGCATGTGGTGAGACTTTGCACTCCACATGATGGTTGGAACACTTCATCAGTGGTTCTCAACCTGAGAGTCAGGGCCCCTTTTGGGGTTGTCTTAGCCAGGGTTTCTATTCCTGCACAAACATCATGACCAAGGAGTAAGATGTGGAGGAAAGGGTTTATTGAGCTTACACTTCCAATTGCTGTTCATCACCAAAGGAAGTCAGGACTGGAACTCAAGCAGGTCAAGGAGCAGGAGCTGAGGCAGAGGCCATGGAGGGATGTTTCTTACTGGCTTGCTTGCTTCCCCTGGCTTACTCAGCCTGCTTCCTTATAGAACCCAAGACTACCAGCCCACAGATGGTACCACTCACAAGGAGCCCTCCCCCCTTGATCACTAATTGAGAAAATGCCTTACAGCTGGATCTCATGGAGGCATTTTCTCAACTGAAACTCCTTTCTCTGTGATAACTCCAGCTTGTGTCAAGTTGACAGAAAACCAGCCAGTACAGGGGTTGAACAACATTTTCACCAGGGTCACATATCAACTATTCTGCATATCAGATATTCACATTACAATTCATAACAGTAGCAAAATTAAGTAACAATGATAATAATGTTATGGTTGGGGGTCACTACAACATGAGGAACTGTATTAAAGTGTTACAGCATTAAGGAGGTTAAGAACCAGGGATTTAGATGATAGTTGCCTAAATGACAGACAGGGTTTGTTGCTGCTGCCGCTGCCGCTGCCGCTGCTGCTGCTGCTGTTGTTGTTACTGCTGCCGCTGCCGCTGCTGCTGCTGTTGTTTTGTCACTTGATATTCCTTTTTCTTCTGGCAACCACAGTCAGAGATTTGGAGGAACTACCATTTTCCCAGTTCTTGAGCCAAACTGGCTTCTCACCTGCAGCTGTGATTTAATTTGAGCACTCAATTTTGCGTCCTATGTCAAGTGGCACAGAAAAGCCATGCTTAACTTCTTCCAATCCAGACCCATGCATGAGCAGGTCACTGGTTAAGACAAGATTTCCTTTCCTATTGAGATATCAACTCAAGGTGTGGTGGTTTGAATGAAGATTGGTCCTCAGTTTGTGGTGTTATTTAGGGAGGTTTAGAGAGTGTGGGCTTGCTGGAGAAAGTATGTCACTGGAAGCAGGCTTTGAGAATTATAGACAGTGTTTCTCAACCTTCCTGATGCTACCACCCTGTGATACAGTTCCTCATGTTGTGGTGAGCCCAACCATAAAGTTATTTTCATTGCTACTTTGTAACTGTAATTGTTCTACTATTATAGATCATAATGTAAATATGTGATATGCAGGCTATCTGATATATGACTCTGTAGAAGGATTATTTGACCCTCAAAGCGATTGCGACCCACAGGTTGAGAACTGTTGGTTTAAAACTCACACCACTTCCAGTCCATTCTCTGTGATTCTGGCTCACCACTGAGGATGTGAGCTCTCAGTTCCTTGCTCCCGTCACTATGTCTGCTGGTTTCTGCTTTGCTTTCCTGCCATGTTAGACTCATCTCTCTGGAACATTCTATAAGTTGCATTGGTCAGTGTTTCATTGGGGCAATAGAAAAGTGACTAATGCATACAGAGAGTTGGTTTGCAGTCATCTCGTAACTACCGTATTCAAGTGTAAACTGACGGTGATGTAGTTCAGTGCTAGAGCATTTGCCTAGCAGATATAAGGCCTAGACAGACAGACAGACGCACACCACAGAGAGAGAGACAGAGAGAGAGAGAGAGAGATACACACACACAGAGACACACACACACACAGATGAGTCATTCCATTCTTCTAGAATATAAGATGCTTCCACATTGAGGCATGTGGTAACATCTGTAATCTGAAGATCCACACAGGAATTTCTTTTACTTTAGAGCATCTTTACTTCTTTTAGAAAACCTCCTGGTGGTTTTAAAGGGTAAATCATTTTCTTTCCAGCTGTAGCTCTGGCCTCTGGCAAAAGATTTTACTTATGAGTTTGAAATGGTGCTATATAAGGTAAAACCAAGAGAAATCAGCACTATGTCAGCAAAGATCACCGACTAAGGAAAGGTGAGTCTCATTATGAAGGATGGAAAAGTCTTCTACTGACATCCAACCTACACTGTGACTCACAAAGGCAGATGATCAGAGCCTGAATTTTTGTTAAATAGGCTCACCATGTCCTCAAACTGTGACATGGCGCTTTTCACCCCATCTGTATTTTCCATGGGCATTCCATTCCAGGTAAATGCTGGTAATGACTTAAGTACTTCCCCACCAGCTGGCAATGATTATGATCACCCATTGTTAAGTGGGACACGGATCCTCAAATTCTCTCAAAACTTTGCTTTCAGTCTGGATTCAATTACAGATAACAGAAGAATAAAGTATTTCAAACAGAAAACGATTTAAATCAAAGAATAAGATTTTTATAAGAAACACTAAAAGCCATGCAGGACTGGAGTCTAGCTTATACCCCAGAATAATTACAGAGAGATGCTGTAATGTTGGCCCATAGAGGAAGTTGCTACTTTGACCACAGTTGGGAGAGGGTGGACTCTGAAAGCTGTTTTGGGGACTATTGCCCTGTTCTGTGTGTTTAACTGTAGCCCACGTCCTGGAAGATACACCCCTGAGCTCCCAAGTCATTCTACAACTGGCTTTGCTCTATATTTTGGATGCACTGAACTATAAAATACCTCCCAAGACCACTCCTACAGTGAAAACCCCAGCTCTTCCAGTGTATCAGCAAAAGAGGGCAACCTCTGCCTTACTTCATTTTTGAATCATGTGCCCATGACATGATTACAGTGCCCAGTTCTTGAATTCTAGTGTCTAAGAGGAACAGATGGTAGCATTCCCTTCTTGTCTGTGGTTCAGGAACATTCGAATGGCTGCCACATCCGCCCTAAAATCTCAAGACCAAATTCAAACAAGCCTGAAATGAATGATCTCACTTATTCTTGAATTTGTAATAAATGTGGATTTTGGAAACTGCCTGCTTATAAAATTTGAGCCCAATTTTAAATGCTATAGATGAAAAAATATCTGTTTGACTAATGTTTTAAATTTTGTTTTTGGCCTGAATATTTTTATTTATATTGGCTGAAAAGGGAGGCATACTGGTTTGATGCAGTTATTCTCCAAAATAATAAAACTAAAGTGCCTTAATATGGGCAAGAAGAAAATAGAGGAGTGAGATTCCGGAGACATGTGACCTTTATGCAAATGGACCAATTTAAGTACAGACATCAGATTAGGTCTGTACAACCTCCTATGACAGCTGATGAATACTCAGTGGGATATGAAGAAAGGCACACTTTTAAAACATCATGCTGATGTTTTAAGTTGAAAAAGAAAAAAATGAATTTATTACACAAGTATCAAATGGATTATAAGAACAGGGGAGGAGAAACTAAGTATCTTGTGATCAAGTTTATAATCAAATACATGGAGACTACAAAATTTTAATTAAAAAGTTTTATTAATAATTTCTCCTTTTGCCGGGCAGTGGTGGTGCACGCCTTTAATCCCAGCACTTGGGAGGCAGAGACAGGCGGATTTCTGAGTTCGAGGCCAGCCTGGTTTACAGAGGGAGTTCCAGGACAGTCAGGGCTACACAGAGAAACCCTGTCTTGAAAAACAAAATAATAATAATGATAATAATAATAATAATAATAATAATAATAATAATTTCTCCTTTTGTGTTATGCACACTAATGCTTTTAAGAGGAAACAAAGCATTCACAAGTGAATTTTTTTAACTTTTCAGATCTAGAAAATGTTTAGTGATTAAGACTGCCAACTACATTTACAGAGGACCAGAGATGAATGACTTGGCTCCTAACATCCTCATGTATTCACTCACAAACACCTGTAACTCCAGCCCAGGGAATCAAAACCTTCTTCTGGCCTCCTTCAGTACCTACAGACACAGCAAGTGTGCATGCGCGTGCATGTGCGCGCGCGTGCACACACACACACACACACCACAAATAAAGATGGTCCATCATTCCACAAGTTCACTAGCTTCACTATGGCTTTATTTGTAACAGCCAGAAACTGGGAACAATCCAGATGCCCCTCAACTGAAAAATAAAGAAAATGAAATCCATTTCCTCAGTGGAATACTACTCAACTATTAAAAACAAGGACTTCAAGAAATTTCCAGACAAATGGATGGAACTCAAAAATATCATCCTGAGCGAGGTAATGATATGTACTCACTTATCAGTGGATATTAACCATAAAGTACAGGAAACTTATGCTACAATTAATAGACCCAAAGAAGCTAAGTAAGAAGGAGGGCCCAAGGAAGGATGCTTGAATTTCACTCAGGATGGGAAATAAAATGGTCATTGGAGTTAGATAGAGGGAGGGAACTGGGTAGGAGGGGGAATGGGGAGTGGAAATAGGAGGGATCAGATATAAGGAGGGCTGGGGAGAGAGAGTCCGGAGAATGAATGGCAAAAGGAGTGGTGGTGAGAATTGGGGTGGGGAAGGGGTGGGGATCTCTAGGACATGTCAGAGACCTTGGATAGGGGAGGTTCCAGAGAGTCTGAGGGTGACTCCAACTGAGGCTCCTAGCAGTGGGGGGATATGGAGCTGCAGAGGCAGCCTCTTGTAGCCAGGCAGGACTCCCAGTGAAGGGATAAAGACACCAACCCACCAACAAAATCTTTTACTCAAAATTTGCCCTGCCTATAAGAAGTGTAGGGAAAAAAGATGGTGCAGAGACTGAGGGAATAGCCAAGTGATAACTGGCCCAACTTGAGACCCATCCCTTGGGCAAGAACCAGTCCCTGACACTATTAATAATACTCTCTTATGCTTGCAGGCAGAAGCCTAGCATAACTGTCCTCTGAGAGGCTCCACCCAGCAGCTGACTGAAACAGATACAGAGACCCACAGCCAAACATTACACAGAGTTGGGGGAAGTATTGAGGAGTTCAAAGCAGATAGCGACTCCACAAGAAGACCAACAGAGTCAACTAACCTGGATGCTTGGGAGCTCCAAGACTGAACCACCAACCAACGAACATACAAGGCCTGGACCTAGGCCCCCACACATATGCAACAGATGTGTAGCTTGGTCTTCATTCTGCCCCCTTCCCAGAACTGGAGTGGCACCCTGACTCTGTTGCCCGCCTGTGAATCCTGTCCCCCTAACTAAACTGCCTTGTCTAGCTTCAGTGGGAGAGGATATACCTAGTCCTGCAGTGACTTGAGGTGTCAAGGTAGATTGGTACCCAGGAGGAACATTCTCAGGGATGAAGGGCTGGGCTGTATGGAGGGAGGGTCTTGTGAGGAGGGACTGGAAGGAGAAGGGGGGGCTGTGATTGGCATATAAAGTGAATAAATAAATTAATGGAAAAATAATACAAATGCATCTAAGTTAACTCTTGTATTTAGAATACAGCCCTGGTAATTGATTGGCTTATATCCATATCCTATATGTCTATACACTCAGTGACGTCTTTGAAAGTATGGCAAGGTAAGTCCATGAAACTCAAACTCCATAAAAGAGTTTTGGAGCCCAGATCTTGGTACTGTGGCTCAGAACTGTGCCTGCAGTGTTGCTTAGATGAGCCCTAATCCTATGGCTGCCGAGTCTCTAAATTCACCCCTATCACTCATGGCTTTGGGGTTGTTTCCAAGACAAGTGTGTTTTTAAGTAACTGACTCCCTTACAAACTTCTTAACATGATCTGAGTGTAATTCTTGCATGTAAATATTAAAGTTGTAATTTAATCAGTGTTGTCACTGTGATTAAAACAGGAAAAATGAAGCTAGAAAAAAATGGTTAAGAGAAAAAGAACACAGACATCAATTATGAAGGGAATTCTGTGTTCAATTTGAACCAAACACACCCTGTGTTTTTTGGATCTGCCAAGTGGATCTATCAAGAAATTTCTTGCAACATATGGAGTTGAACTATCACCAGTTTTCCAACAGACTGGTGCCTACACCCAGATACTTATTCCAGCACTCTAGCTATTGAGTCAAAGCCTTGGCCATTCTAAGGAAATTCCACAAGTAACAATTACCGTGCTTGGCAGAAAAACTACCCCTACTAAGTTAAAGCTTAGGGTTTTGTGTTGACTTAAAATACATTCCTAATGTTCTTTTTAGGTTTATTGCTCCCGGAGACAGTGTATTACCAGATTTAAAGTGAATAGAAAGCTAAACAAAGCAAATAAGGCAAGTAGATAACTATATTACAGATCAATAGACTGGATTTATAACTTAAATGTAAGTGGGTTCTTATCCCTAAGTGGACTATTCTCAAATAGTAAAACCACTAGACCCTTGGCAGGTCTCTTGGTAGGGAAAATGCCCAAAGTCACATAGTGTACTGTGAATACAAGCCACATGACTTAGGATTATTTTTTGCATACTTTTGCTATTCTTCATCTCTTTGTAATAGCTAACACAGACCTTTCAAATGATCCTTCCACTCCCACTTTATATCTCATCGTCATGCTTCCAGGCTGCCTGTCTTCCTGCTAAGGCCCATCCTTTGTGGGCTCTAGAGATGGGGGTGCAACTAAGAGCACATAAAAGACCTGGGTTCAATTCCCAACACCCGCATTCTGTATCTCACAGCAGTCTGTAACTACAGCTCCTAGGGATCTGACATACTTTTCTCGACTCTGCAGGAGCCTGCTCATATGGACATACATGCACACAGATATATACACACACACACACACACACACACACACACACACACACACACACATCATTTTAAAAATAAACCTTTTAAAAAGCTATCCCTTACCAGCCGCTCTAGCTTCTCACAGTGACTTTCCTTCTTTCATGTAGCCCCATGTCAAATTCATTCTCATCTTCTACCCCTGGTTTTACAGAATTATTATCTCATCATTCAAGGTATACATGGAAAATCCAGCCAGTAAGGACTTTTCTTCTTGGGAGGAAACAGAGGTAAGAAAGAGTATGACTTTTTGAAAATTAATAGTATTCCTTCTGTTATCCTTCATCTCCACTACATTTTTTGGGTGTTTACCAAGAATATTCCATATGTCTTTGTACAACCTCCACCAACACTCACCTCTCTCTATTGTTTCCCTTTGGATTTCCTTTTTCACCTGAGTGAGACAGGTGAGTCTTACCAGGTATGTAGAAAGTATACTATGCCTCGGTCACATTTTCTCCTACAAAACCAGAAATGTAAAACATTGCCATGAGGATTTTAATCCCACCTACCCAAGATTCTTATTTCTGCAGCAAGGAGGCAGAGAAAAATTGTAGAGAGAGAGGAGTGCAGTGAATACAAGCCTATCATTCTACAGCACACAACCCGGAACAGTATGGCAGAGCTCAAAGTACTAAAGTTTGAGGGACTCACTGCTAGCTCACAAAGATTTTCCACCCATGCCAGGCATGGCAAATGCAGGGGATTGAACACTAAATGATGCTGCTGGAGTTCAGGATTGTATTTAACAGAAGCCCTTGGAGAGGGAAGAAAACTCTACTACAAAGAGTTTAAGTATGGTTGGCCTCACTGCATGTTCCTCAAGGCTTGCCCAGACCTGAGGCTGGGATTCCATTCAACTGCTCCAGCTCTTGGTCCTTCTGTCCACCTCAGCATCACTTATCATTATTAAAGTATATTATATATTCTTGAGGACAAGAATACAAGGGAAGCTTGCCTACTGTTTTCGTGTGCTTCAGACTGTTCCAGACTTCAGGGTTAATTCCTCCCTGATTCCTGCAGCTCTGAGCCTGAGTCACACTTTGTTGCCCCCTAGAGGATGATTCACTTTGGTGGTTTTTCTGTAGAAATAGTAAGTAGGGCTTCTCCTATTCACTGTAAGAAACCAGACCAGGGAGTCCCAGGGAGCCTGCATCCTGCCACATGCTCATTCTAATGGACTCTGGAACTCCACCTCAGGAACGAAAGCGTTTTTCGTGTCTCTCATTCCACTAGACCCTACAAGAACATTTTTCTGTCTGCAAGTCACTCACTAACCACACCTAGAATAGCATTTCTTGGGCTCTGTATGAGGCACCTACCACAAATTTATATCCTAGTGGCAAGGAGCCTGAGTCAGAAAAATCCAAAACTGGTTTCATTTCAAGTCTTCCAGTGAGAGCTATGTTCTGAGGCCATTTAGCTTTTCAAAGAGGAATAAAATACTACATTGCAAGAATATGCAGTGCACTGTTCCTTCGCTCAGTTCTGACTATAGGTTATGAAAAAAAATATCAGAGAAATGGCAACCTGTGAACAGGTTAAAAATCAAGGTCAGCACCTAACATTAACTGTAACATTTTCAGAATTCTTTGACGAGCAGCTTCACATCATATTCTATGAACAATGGACTTCTGGTAGGCATTCTACTTCAAAATCACCTTAGTCTGTCTTGGTAATACTTCATTGGCTTTGAGTATTGTTCCCCAAATCATTGCCCTTTGTGTTGGGGCCATTTTTCCTTTTAAAATTATTGTAGGGATAATCTTGAAGTCATGAAAGTATTCCGTTCTAGAAATTATAATGCTTTTTACTCCCAAATCTCAAAAAGTAGTCTCTAACATGCAACTCAAATGGGACAAATGAGACATTAATTCAGTTATAAAAGTCATCCCAGAGGTAATTTATTAACAGAAATTATGAGCTCTTCAAGAATATTGTCAAAATAGAGAGCACATACTTAGCTCACAGCGAGTCTTCAAACTATGCCTAGGCATGACCTTTGGTATCAGCTTCTAGTTAATGGAAAACAAACATTTAAAGTTTGGAAGAGACCTCCATTTTTGTTATAGTGTTATGATCTACATATCTTTTTTGAGTAAAAAATAAATAATCTATATTAACTTATATTTTTAGAGATTTTTAAAAACTTTGACGTGGATAGATGTTTTGCCTGCATATGTGCCTGGGCACCATGTGCATGCATTACCAGGCCAGAGAGGTTGGTGGATCTCCTGAAACTGGAGTTAGAGAAAGTTGTTAGCTAGCATGTAAATGCTGAGTATTGAACCCATGTCTTCTGGAAGAGCAACTGGTGCTCTTAACTACTGAGTGATCTCTTCAGTCAAAGTAGTATTTTAACTGATGATCTCTTAGTATCTCCAGAATTTATTATTTCTTCTAATCATCAACTTGGTAATATCAACTTTGATAATATCCAGTACTGTCAAAGTAAAATGTGTCAATGTTTTCATTAATCACTTCTTCGATACAAAGTGATAGCAGAAATACATGAATTATCTTTTTGAATCTTCCTTTGATTTGTTTATTTTGTTTGCAGGAATGTTTTGCCTGCATGTGTATTTGTGCACCATGTACATGCCTGGTGCCCATGGAAGTCAGAAGAGGGCATCAGATTCCCTAGGACTGGAGTTGTGACTGGTTGTGGGCCACCATGTAAGTGCTGGAAATCGACCCAGGTCCTCTGTAAGGACAGAGCCATCTTTCCAGCCTCAGTAAATGACTTTCTGTTTACTTTTTGTTTCTACAGCTAGTTATTAGAGTTTCTTTCACCTTTTCTTTGAAATGCTTTAATGAGCACACATCAGAAAAAGACACTTATTCAATTGAGGAGACAATTGTCAAAGTAAATAAAGTCTGAGGCAGTAACTTGTGGGTTTTCTCTGGAGTTTGCTTGAACCATCCATCAGTAAATAACCACTCAGCATCTTACATATGAAAATGTCACCATGTGGATTGCAGCTGGTGTTGTTCTTAGCATGACTATGATACCTTGCAGAATGTCCCCCAGGATGTTTAAGAGCCATTTCACAAATGCCTTCTGTCTAGGAGGCCTTATATTTTAATGTTAGACAACCACAGATTATTTCCTTTAATTCACAGTTCATTGCATGGACAATGCTGGTTTTCCCAAACACTGTTCTAACACAGTCTATGCGATAACCAGGGTCCTACAAATATGGGAAAACCTACTCAGTTGAAGAGTTTTTAATTCATAAATGAAATTGAAGTGGCCCTTTCAGTTTCAAATTGTGTCCTTGATCTATTTACCATAAAAATCTTTCTATAATAATGTTGTATTTGTTCCTTCGTTCACATTGAGAAACATGTATATTTTTGGTATATGGAAATGTGAGGACATAACTCAAGCCAAATCAGTGGGATCAAACATTGGAAGAGATTCCCCATTTACCACTGCCAAGGCCTTGTCATGTTAATGAGATTAAGGTTCAATTTGCTTGAGCCCCAGACCTCTCTGAAGTAGGCACTCTGCTATTCTGGTTAAATTATGTCTTTTTCACTCCCAAAGGATTAAGTGCTTAAATTTCCATGAGGAGACAGCTGAAGGGACTTTGCATTAATTTGGAGAGTGTAATACATGTTCATTGGAGCCATGTTGAGCCAGAATAAAGGCTTTATGATTAGTGCTTACAAACATGTATTCAAAACAGTTATTATACCTGCTACACAGATAATATGTAAAAGCATATATCTGACAGATGAAAATAAATAGGCTGATGAATATATTATTAATAAAGTGAATTCTCATAGAAATCACACTTTCACTGGGAAAATAAGCTATTGAACACATGATTGCAAATGGGGCCAGCTTTGCAAAGCAATGTAGTCTCTCTCTCTCTCTCTCTCTCTCTCTCTCTCTCTCTCTCTTTCTCTCTCTCTCTCTCTCATGTGCATGCATGTACACGTACACACACACACACACACACACACACACGCATATACACACAGAGACACACAGAAACACATACACACACAAACTTGCAAAAGTGAAAATCTCTTTGAGTTAAGCTTTCCCAGGAAGAAATGACATTGAAACTGAGTCTTAAGGAATGAGACAAAGTTGGCTAGAAATATAAAAGGAGGAATAATTTATGTAAATGTAAAGGCAAAATGAGGATTCTCACACACAGGAATTAAGGTTGTGGGAAAGACAGAATGACAATGTTTGGGCCTGAAAATGTAGGCAAAGCCAGAGTCCATCAGATTAACAGCTGGGCTTTAAAACTTTACTCTAAAGGCAGTAGAGTACTTCTAGATTGTCTTTAAAAAGAAAATACATGGTTTTACTGTGTAGCTAGACTAGAATTCACTATGTAGCCCAGGCTAGCATAATAAAAGCTTCATAACTGAAGGGTACATGAAGAGCAGCTGAGGCTGAACACTATAAGAGACGAGGAGAGGCTACTGGTAAAGGAGCAGCCTTGCAGTAGAGACCCCAGCATAATGGAGACACGAGACCCTAAGACATTCATCAAGGACAGAGCAGGTGTGAAGTAGAGCTGGCCTGAGCCTATAAGACAAGCTGTGTGTGTTGCAGATGGCAGAGTCAGAGACATGCTCTGTTCAACTGCCCAAGTCAACTGGAACCCAGAAGATCATGAGTGAGTCCAAGACATTGGGTACTGAGTTACTGATAGTATTTAGGGCTTGGTTTTGCTTTTATTTATTTGATCGTGACTGGGGCCCAGTTCTTCTCTTTTGGAATAAGAAAGCATTTAAGTTGTTGTTTTTATTTTACAGGGCCCCATGGTTAAAAGTCTTTGGACTTCTAATGAGATATTGGATATTTTAGAGAGACTAAACTTTTTAAATGTTTGGATTTTTAAAGGATTGTAACATTTAAAGTTACACAGTGTTTTATGTTATAATATTAACATGAAATCTTGGGAATAAACAAAAAAGTAAATGTTATGGTTTAATAGTGATATATTCATTTGGCAAATTGACAAAGGGTCAATTGTAATGGTTACACTTTTGTCAACATGGTGCAAGCTAGAGTTATCTGAGAACAGGGAACCTCTGTTTCTCTGTTGAGAAAATGCCTATATCAGATTGACCTATAGGCAACTCTGGACATTTTCTTTCTTTCTTTCTTTCTTTCTTTCTTTCTTTCTTTCTTTCTTTCTTTTTCTTTTTCCTTTTTTCTTTCTTTATTTGTGTTTTACATTCCAGATTTTATCCCCCCCATCCACCCTCTGACTGTTCCACATCCCATACCTCCTCCCCACCCTCTGTCTCCATGAGGATACCCCCACTCCTCACCCCCCCACCCTACCAGATCTCTAAACTCCCTGAGGCCTCCAGTCTCTTGAGGGTTAGGTGCATCATCTCTGATTGAACACAGATCCAGCAGTTCTCTGCTGTATATGTGTTGGGGGCCTCATATCAGCTAATATATGCTGCCTGTTTGGTGGTCCAATGTTTGAGAGATCTCGGGGGTCCGGGTTAATTGAGACTGCTGGTCCTCCTACAGGGTTGCTTTCCTCCTCAGCTTCTTTCATCCTTTCCCTAATTCATCCACAGGGGTTAGCAGCTTCTGTCCATTGGTTGGGTGCAAATATCTTCATCTGACTCTTTCAGCTGCTTGTTGGGTCTTCTGGAGTATGGTCATGCTAGGTCCCTTTGTGTGAGCACTCCATAGTCACAGTAATAGTATCAGGCCTTGGGACCTCCCCTTGAGCTGGATCCCACTTTGGGCCTGTCACTGGACATTTTTTTCCTCAGGCTCCTCTCCATTTCCACCTCTGTAATTCTTTCAGACAGGAACAATTGTGAGTCAGAGTTTTGACTGTGGAATGGCAACACCCTCCCTCATTTGATGTACTGTCTTCCTGCTGGAGATGGGCTCTATAAATTCCCTCTCCCTACTGTTGAGCAGTTCATATAAGGTCCCTTTCTTTGAGTCCTGAGAGTCTCTTACCTCCCAGGTCTCTGGTGCATTCTGGAGGGTCCCCCCAATCTCCTACCTCCCGAAGTTGCCTATTTCCATTCTTTCTGCTGGCCCTCAGGGCTTTAGTCCCTTTCCCCCATCCAATAGCAGATCAGGTTCCCCTCTCCCCCCAATTCCCCCCTTGCTCACTTTCCCTCCCAGGTCCCTCCCTCCCTCCCCCCTTGTTATTGCTTTCTTCTCCCTCTCAAGTGGGACTGAGGCATCCTCACTTGGGCCCTTCAGCTTGTTGACCACTTAGAGTTCTGTGAACTGTATCTTGGGTATTCTGTACCTTTTTGTGTGTGGATAATATCCACTTATTAGTGAGTACATACCATGCATGTCCTTTTGGGTCTGAGTTACCTCACTCAGGGTGATATTTTCTAGTTCCATCCATTTGTTTTTTAAAAAGATGTCATTTAAAGAGGAAATAGAGAAATAGTAATCTCACAGATGTAATTAGTACTTACAGTGCATGTCTCATGAGTCTTGTAGAGTTTGGCTCAGCTATATTTTAAAAGCCTTTCTATAACCAATGAACATGGAGAGAGAAAAATCCATATGATTGTGCTGATATAAAGTAACTGTATAGATACTTCACAAACATGTAGCACATGTAAAACATCATATTGAAAATACTCAAAATCATCAAGGAAATTCAGATTAAATGACAAGAGGAACTGGAAAGGTGACTTAGCAATGAAAACACTTGCCAAGGAGCCTGATGAACCCACATGGTAGGCAAGAACCAAGTCCTGAAAGCTGGCCTCTGACCTCCACATACACAGCACAACATGCGTGTACACCCCCAACACACCTTCACAAAATAATTAAGTAGATGTAGAAGTTATATATGAAGGTAATATAAAGAAAGCAACTGACTTCCACGTGCCATGAGTGGAGGGTTAAAAGTATTTGGAACATTCGACAGGTCCTCACAGAGTGAGATATGCAAATGTTGTAAAGATGGGGCAATCACGTCTCTAAATGTTTACCCCAAAAGACATAAAGGTCTATGCACAGAATAATTTGTAGGTGAATACTCTCAGCAGCTTATCTATAAACAGAGTATGAAAACTGTAAATGGTAGCATGCTCATAGTATGAACTGCTGTGAAGAAAATGGATGAACTGCAGGTAGAATAATAGGATGAATGAATTTTACAGACATACTCCTGAGAAAAAGAGCATACACAAAATGGATTGTCTGTGGGATTTCCATTTGTAAAAACTTCCAGATTACATAAAATTAATACGGGTTGAAAAAAAGTCGGGACTGTGGTTTAGTACACTGGAATCAAGTGAGCTTAGGAGGAGTTTATGGGACTATATTCAATGCCTTGCTTATAGCATCAGATATATTATTAACATACATATTGCTAAAATTCATCAAGCTATGTGGTTGAAACTTGTGCACCTTATTTTAGGTGAATTATAGATTAAAAACAATGATTTGTTTCTTAATCTTCTTGCCAGATTAAAAAAATAGACTGCTCTTAACTGCCTTCAGAAAACTTCGTTTTGTAGTGGATGGAGGTTAATGCAGAGTCACAAGTGGTCACTGTGATAAGAATAAGTGACACAGGAGCGCTTGTCCATAAACAAGGCACCTATTTATTAAAGTCTCAGAAAAGACACAGAAGAGGAAGCAGAAGGATGGGGAGCCAGAGGTTGGGGAGAAAGGCCGTGAAGCATCATCTTCTGGACATGTCATGATCATTGCACTCATGAACTCCCTGCAGCTGTGCTTAGCTACGTAAGGCCTTCACAAGAGTGGGACTATTACTATTTCATCATTCATGAGGAAGGAGCACACAGGGCCTCACCCATCACTGAGGGTCTGTGGTCAGAAAATGCAGAAAATGGGTGCCAAGGGGTGCTCTTTTCTTTAATGGTGTAGCCAATGATAAGTAGATAATCCCACTTATGCTCATATAAGCAACTGTAATTAAACTCAGTGGGACATGAACACACACACCATAAAAGAAGTAGGAGGGACCTTGAGCTTGCTTGTTTGGATAAAACAGGGTTTCAGTAGGACAAAGAGGAGAATAAAGGAGGGTCATGGGGAAGGTTAAATATTACCAAGATTCAAAATATATGTGTATAAAATTGTCAAAGAAAAAAAATATTTGAAAAAACAAATAATAGCTCCCTTCCTCATGTTTATAGAAAGTGCCTTTCAACATGATTGTCTATGTACACAGAATCTTGGTCTCCATTTAAATTCTACCATTTAAACACCAAGCAGTAATGCCAATTACCCTCTATTCAGCGCCTAGTAAGAGCTAGATTCTCTGTCGTGCACTTATAAACATCACATGCTAGCAAGAGAGCCCTTCAAGATTGGTTTTATTATCTTTATTTTTGGTGGAAAAATTCAAGACTCAGAATACTTAAATAATTTGTTCAAGGACTCACTGTTATATATCGCAGGGATTGTCTGTCTCCTGAATCTTCTTTCTACTGGAAGTCACTTTTCAGCCGATTTGCATATCAGATCCCAAAGCCATAGGCACCAGTTGATAGTCACTGCCAGTCCTGTAATTTAATCAGTCTGGCCCCAATCTCCCTGCCATGTAGACTTTAGTGAATCACTCAGCATATTTCTTCCAACAATTAAACAAAAAGAAATAAAATGGAGCAATCAATTGTCTCTCTTCTCTCTACACTCCATGGTAAGATTTAATATTGTGGTTTATGACAGCATAGACCTGGGTTCAAAAGTCAGCGCTGTCAATATTTAGTAAGCACGTTGCTTAATCTTACCAAAGCTTTAGTTCCTTAAAACAACAACAACAACAAAAGCATAATTAGTCATGTCACAAGATTGCTGTGAGGATAAAATAAAGTGCATAAAAGCCCAATGCATGCTGCCACAAACATAGTAGATGACAAGAACTAGAAATTATTATTATTAATGAAAGCATAAGGATTGTCTCATAAGTGGATAATTAAGTTGCTAAGTTTTCTTATTATTGCCTATTTTATAGTTATTTCCTTCCTCTACTAAAAGGCTACCAGCTCAGTTATACAGGCATCAGATGTTTCTTAGCCACAGATCATTTTGAATGTGTATAAATTAAAATGTCACTCAATATTAATTTATAATCAACATATTCAATAATTTTCTACTATTCCATTGTTATAGGCTCTTGTACTATTAATGATCTCCAGAAGAATATAGAAAGCATTGAAAAATCAAGTTTAAGTGGTATGTCTTATGCCCATAACTAGCCTAGGATAGTGACCTAGATCTTCAGCTCTACTTTGTGTTTTGTTTGTCCCTGAACCTTCTAGAAGTGATAACCATAGTTCATGAAGACAACTGAAATGTAGGAGAAAAATAGGTAGAGGGCAGAGAAACCTATGCTTGCTGTAATCTAGTTACAGTGTTAATTGGCCTTCTTCGAAAGATCTTCATTTACAGGTTTGGCTGAGAATGTGCACATGCAAGGTCCCGAGTTCAACCTGAAACTAAGAAGACTTCACTGTTTCTCTCAAACACAAATAGGAAACAAATAACTGAGCTGGTGGCCTTTTAGTAGAGGAAGGAAATAATCATAAAACATGCAATAATAAAAGAATGTAGTGACTGACACTGTACTTACGCTTTCAGTAAAGGTTTTCTTTTGCATGGACCCATCAAATCTCTCTTCTCTGCCTCCATCCCAACACAGATCACTTTCAAATGTTCTTAAACACCGTTGTACAGAACAAGTTCCATGGGACTCCCATTACAGCATTCATAATTTGTCATCATGTTCCTCTTGGACTGCAAAGGAGAGCTGTGCACACACATCAGTTTAAAGAAGAGAGATGCCTGTTGGGGAGATCATCAATGGTGGGAGTGTCTGAGATAAGCATAAGTGTCTTCCGGATACACATTCCTGCATAGCAGAAGACATATGATATGTAAGGGTAATGGGCAGTGTGGAGGGGTGTGGGGGGGAGCTGAGGGGAAAAGAAGCCAGGATGCAGACCTCACTGCACACCCTCACCTACTGAAGCCCTGACCCAGTCCATGGCACCTACAATTGCCCTTTTTCTGTCACTGGACTGTCACTCAGCCCAATCAAGTTCCTTGGACTTCACTTAGAAGTGGTTTTGCCAACTGGCTGACTATTTTTGTGGTCAATATAAACAAATTACTTTGCCTGACTCACTATGTTTCAAAGGTCCGTTCTCCTCTCATGAGGCCCTCTCTTCTCATTTTTCCATTTTGCTAGGCTGACTAACATTCTTTACTTAATCACATATGGATAACCATTAAAGGCAGCAGAATAAAATACTTTTCTATTCCCCAGACTTAAATTCCACCTTTTTTTTTTTTTTTTAAAAAAAAAGGAGGCCCAAGGGGATAGGTAACCAAGCCAGATAGACTTAAAATTCATTATTTCTGGGCTATTTCAAGCCAGTTTGTTTACTTATTTTCTTTTTTAGTTCAGTCTTGACACACAGACAAATGTGTACCAACTGTCTACTTTTTATATTTGGGTGAATACCTGGAAGTGGCATGTGGCAAAAAGCAAAGATGTTGGGAAAGGGTGTAAACTTGCTGTTAGCTTTCAAGTCCAGCCTCCCTCTACTCCAACTGGAAAGCACTGAGGTTCTATATCTCACTCTGTTACTTTTTCTGATTATCTCAGCGAGTGTATTCAATACCTCCATTTGGCTCGCAGTCCATTCCTCTTATGTTAGCTGTTCTGGTTCCTTCTTTTCCAAATGTTGTCTTTTACACTTAAACTTCCACCTCTTTTGCTTTGATTCCCTTCAATGTGTTAAAACCACAGCGTGACAAACCCCACACACGCCATCAACTTTACTAAAGAACAAGACTCATATATGCTTCCTCAGTACTCAAAGGGCAAAAGAGAGAATCAGATTCCCTGGATTTGCAATTGCAGGTGCTTATGAGCAGCCTTATTGGTACAGGAAAACTAATTTGGGTTCTCTAGAGGAATGGGATGTGTACTAAACCTCTGAGCCATCTCTCCAGGCCCCAAACAGAAAGAGATGCTCACACTCTGTTCTGTTGATTACAGAGTTATTGTTCTGTTTCTGATAATTCAGAGGTCCTGCTCCGCAGTTTTAGTTTTCTGAATAACTGCATATCCTGTGAATATAAAGTTATCTAGCAAATTCTGGAAACACAACCTTTCACAAATAGGACTTTTTATTTGTCACTATTAAAAGTCTGGATTTTAAACAGATTCTTGGACTTGGTTCACACCCATCAGCTGACTCAACGTCAGCAACTGCCTTGCCATCAGTGGTTTTCCCAGAACTACCCACCCCTTCAGCATGGCTCTCCATGAGTTCTCTCAGCTCAAACTAGGGTTCTTCAGCACTTTTACTTTTCCGATGAAGACATCATGGAGAGAGTAAATGGACTGGCAAGTTTTCTCTGTCTTTCCCATTGCTTTCTGTGATCAATTTATTTACCACTTCCTTCAAGCCACTTGTCGGCATGGTCTTAAGTCATGATCTCCATCGTCTTCTTCTAGATCTGAAGGACCTGCTTGCTGGTGCTGCCCACAGGACATCTTACATATCTGGTTGTTGCATTTTTTTAGTGAAACCAAGCCAGATTGGACAGAGTGAAGAATAACCATCAGTTGTCATGTCATCAGCATAAGCTTGAATCATGGTCTGGTCAGCTGCGTTTTGACCATGGAGCACATTTTGTCCTGGGTATGATCCATGCTATGGAAGTTAGGCAGACAGTTTTTGCTCTGCACATCCTCAGTAACTGGCTTGAAGTTTATAAATGCAACTTCATTATTCTCTAGATTAGCAAAGCTTACAAAACAAAACAAAACGACCCTTGAGGTAATTAGATGCAATTTTGGTTCCTTGAGTGCTTGTGCTTAGTGTTTCTCCAATGTGCCTAATATTGAACATAGCCAGAGCTTTCATCATACTGGTCTTTCTTAGAAAATGGACCAAGCACTTTCTTCTTAGCTCCCTTCTAGCTGCCTTTCACCAGGCATGTGTTCTTGCTGACCACCAGGGTGCTGCTCAGAGAGCCAGAGTGGAAAGTACAGGCAATTTTTGAGACAATTTAGATGAAGCAGGGCAGGACTAACTTTTCTTTCTTAGTAGAAATAGAACCTTGCTTTCAAAAAAAAGGAATTTATATGAGTCCCTCTTTCATGGCATATACCATAGATCTGTCCACAGAAAGCTGGTCTCAAATTGGGATCAGCTGTGCATCTTTCCAAAGTTAAAGAGCTGGGGGCATCTCCACAGAGCTACATTTACTATCATCATTATAAGTGGGAAGAGACTGGTTTGTCTAATTTTGAAAACAGAGGTTTGCCACTGAGAAAAGAACACAGTGTATAGCTACATGGTCTCACCCCAGGGTCACAAACACTTTCTATTGTCCTCAATGTGGTGGCCACATGTTTCCTTTCTTTTCTCCCAGCTAGCTAAGTCTTAAGCAAAAGAATTTGGAGGAAATGAAAGGGGACAAAATGATCTATTTTCTCTTCTCTTACGGCGTTGAGAGCATGTGCCAATGTGTGGAAGTTGTGTGTATATGTGAGCATGTGTGTGTTTAATAAAGAAAATAAACAAAACACGTTGTGACTGTTCTGACTACTTAGTTCTGTTTTCATGAAAACAAACTGGGAGAAGATGACCAGCCTCATCTACTATAAAGGATCGTGTGTACAACTCATTTGTATAGTACGCTACCCTGTAAAGTATATATGTGTTCATGAGATAC
Organism: Rhynchomys soricoides; assembly: GCA_019843965.1. Lineage (NCBI taxonomy): Eukaryota > Metazoa > Chordata > Mammalia > Rodentia > Muridae > Rhynchomys > Rhynchomys soricoides. Next base: position 500,833 of record JADRCH010000115.1, on the reverse strand, counting down.
TGTAAAATAAATAAATGTGCAATGAAATTTCATTGACAGAAAATACTTTAAAAGTGAAAATTGGCCAGGCAGTGGTGGCGCACGCCTTTAATCCCAGCACTTGGGAGGCAGAGGCAGGTGGATTTCTGAGTTCGAGGCCAGCTTTGTCTACAGAGGGAGTTCCAGGACAGCCAGGGCTACACAGGGAAACCCTGTCTCGAAAAACCAAAAAAAAAAAAAAAAAGTAAAAATTGTTTTCCATAGGCTCGAGGTTGTAGAGACACAAAAAGTTACCCAATATTTAAAAGTTAGACTCAAGGAACTATCCATTCAATATTAATGGTCATAATGAAACCTCGAAGCAAATGAATTGAAAATAAAATAAATTGGATATTCAAGGAAATCGGGGATTTTTGGAACTTGGAAAAATACTTTGAAGACGATTTGGGTTAATTGTTAAATCTTACCAAGAACTGAGAACCAAAGAAAAAATACACGTACAAAGAAACATCACCCCCTCCCCTTACCCCCTCTCCTGTTCCCCCCACCCCCTCTACTTTTTCCTTCCCTCCCCAAGTACCAGAACTAGAAACAAAGGTAAGTTAACTGAGATCCAGGACAAAATTTCTACCCTCCCCATAGGGTCCGCTTTGTTTGTATGCTCTACGTTGACCTGTATAGCAGAGGTCTTCCCCCAGAAACCTGTGGTCAAGTAGTAACCATCCACCATCCCAGCCATTCCCTTCTGGAGAGAAACTGCTCATGGGCAGATGTAGAGCCATTTTCAGATGGGAGATAATTATAACCGATCTCTTCCTGTTTCTCCTTATAATTTCTTTTGTCTATCCAAATTATATACATCTGTCTTCTTCTTCTTCTTCTTCTTCTTCTTCTTCTTCTTCTTCTTCTTCCTCTTCCTCTTCCTCTTCCTCTTCCTCTCCTCCTCCTCCTCCTCCTCCACCTCCTCCTCCTCCTCCTCCTCCTCCTCCTCCTTCTTAAATCTCTAGTTCTCTTACCAGGTCTAGAGAAATCCAGGAGTTAACCGTAAGCCTTGTAGATATCCAGTAAAATGACAACTAGTGTTATCTTAGACATAGCTTTGTTCAGAAAAGAATTCACTGTTGACTTTCATGAGGGAATTTGTTCTTAAAGTTTATCTTCATCATATAATCAATAGTTTTGCCACATGTGGGCAAAATTCTGTGTCAAGGAAGGTATGTGGTCATGCCCAGGCTCTATCTAACTTGACTCCAAAAGTCAGGCTCCTTACCCTGGACTCTCTGTCATTTGATTTAACTAGCTGAAAGAAGAAGCTCCACCCTCCTCTATGTCAAACAGGATTCTTCTGTGGCAGAAGACAGAAACTGACAATATTAATCCACCAAAGAATGCACTAGAAATCTGAAGGAAAAGCTAAAGACTCAAGATCTGTCACTTTTTCTAGCAGTGGGAGGAGGAATATTTTTGGCCATGTGACCACCTTAACATTCAGATTCTAGGAAGATAGTTTAATTAGGGCAAACCCAGGTCTCATGACCAGTTCTTGAAGTGAAGAAATCCCATGAATGCCCTGTCAGTTCAACCACACTACTAGGGGTCATTTCAGGTAGGGTTTTTTTGTTTTTAAAACAAAACAAAACAAAACAAAAACAAAACAAAAAAACAAAAAACAAACCAACAAAAACAGTAAGAGAAGGGAAAAGGATTGGAAGCAGTCAAATCAGCAGATGTCCACTACCCCACCTCATGGTGATCAGTTAGGGAAAGACAGAGGTTAAGAGGTGAGTATTAACTGTGACCACAGCTCAATGATGGGTACAATAAAATGGATACTAAAATCTGGTGTTGCCGAGTAGTTTAAATCAGACCACTTAGTAGCACTTTTTCTTTGAATTCGGTCCAGACCTTCCCAGCCCCTGGGTAGGATGTGAACAGCTGCTCTATTAAGCATCTCTCTCCAGTCGCACATCCTCCCCCTACTCAGTCTCCTGACCACACCTACTGCCTTCTTTGTACTAAACTCTGAACTCCAAGGCTTTTTCTCTTGCAAACCTTTGTTTGGATTGGAAGATGCATTAAAAGCTGCTGAATGCTTTATTGAACTTCAATATTTAACGTCGGTAATTTGATTTTAAAATGTGAAGTCAAACCTCCTTATTAGACACAAGAGAAAGCAAGAAGTCAAATAAAAGGTCTACTTGAAGGGGCCTCTGAGCACTGCCTTGCCCTTCTGGCTCTCTGGTACACAGTAGGGATGAAAGAATTCTTGTCACATCAAGTGCAAATTGGGCTGGTTCTTTTAAGACAAAAAGGGGAGTCGGGTTTATTCAACGTAGCAAGCTTTGTTCCCTGTAAATTTTCACTTTGGTTATTAAAATATTCACTGTAGGAAACAGATTTGTAACCCATTTCTCATATTACCTACAGCCAGAAAAACAAAATTTGATACCCTGGGGTTTATTCGCTGAGGGCGCTTCCCATAAAAGTGGGGTGAGTGTGCATTGGGAAATTTGTCTGGTTAACTCCTTTATGGATAAGCGTTAGTCACAACCTCCCCCATCCCAACGCACACATTTTGGCCCCCATCGCTCTCCCCACCTCCTGCTTCCCGCCTCTCCAGGGCTGGTGACCTAATAGCATTTTTCTTCATGCATATTTTGGCTTGGGCCCATGGCCTGGCTGCCTTGGTCTGTCTGAGTCTTTTGAAATTCCTGCATGTTCGGCCCAGATTAAGTCGAGTGTGTCTCAGGATGTGTGTTCCGTTTTGTTCTTTCCCCTTAACTCTCCCAGTGCAACGTGTCTGGGGAGGAGGGGAGGGGGGCGGGAAGGGGAGGGAGGGGCGGCGTGGAGGAGCTGTCCGCCTTGCACGTTTCCAATCGCATTACGTGAACAAATAGCGGAGGGGCAGCGGGGCCAAAACGGCTTGTGTAACTGCAAACTTGTCAGAAAGTTTAAAATCTCTCCTCCTCCTTCTTCTCCAGACACTGTGCGCTCTCCCGGACCGTCGTGCGCCGCTCCCCGTCGCCTTCCAGGACTGGGAAAGGGGAGAGGAGGACGGTGCCACGTCCGACGGCCGCCTGGGCTGGGGGCAGGGTCTGCCGTTCGCCCTTGGCACGACTCCCTGCGACCCATCCCCACGCCTCGCCCTCCTCCTCCCTGCTCGAAGAGGTCTCCCTCCTTCTCGGGATCTGAGTCCCGTCTTCATTTTTTTCTCCTAGCCACGTCCTCCAGAAGGGACGAGCCGGGAGAACCATGCGTTTCGCCTGGACCTTGCTCCTTCTGGGGCCGCTGCAGCTCTGTCCCCTTCTTCGCTGTGCCCCGCAGGCCCCGCGTGAGCCACCCGCCGCCCCGGGTGCCTGGCGCCAGACAATTCAATGGGAGAACAACGGGCAGGTGTTCAGTCTGCTGAGCCTCGGGGCTCAGTACCAGCCTCAGCGACGCCGCGACCCCAGCGCCACAGCCCAGAGACCCGACGGCGACGCCGCCTCACAGCCGCGCACGCCCATTCTGCTGCTGCGTGACAACCGCACCTCCTCTGCCCGTGCGAGGACGCCAAGTCCGTCTGGGGTCGCCGCAGGTCGCCCCCGGCCCGCCGCCCGCCACTGGTTCCAAGCTGGTTTCTCGCCGTCGGGGGCTCGTGATGGAGCCTCACGGCGTGCGGCGAACCGGACTGCGTCGCCACAGCCTCCGCAGCTCAGTAATCTGAGGCCACCCAGCCACGTAGATCGCATGGTGGGCGACGACCCCTACAATCCCTACAAGTACTCCGACGACAACCCCTATTATAACTACTATGACACGTATGAGAGGCCCCGGCCTGGGAGCAGGTACCGACCTGGCTATGGCACCGGTTACTTCCAGTACGGTAAGCACCCCTAGATCCACGGTAGGTACCGGTCACCCTGGCCTCAGGTCAGTGTTGTCTAGACGTGGCGGTCTGGGCGCGGCGGCGGGATCCGGTCCCGCAGACTCAACAACACCCCCGCCCCCCATCCCCAGCCTGTCCCGCCAGCTCTGGAATCTGATAGAAACCGCGCTCCTGGCTCCAGCAGCTTCCTTCTCCCTTTCCTTCCTAGCCCCGACTTTTCCTGTTCTTTCCCATACTTAGCCCCAGCCTGCAGACTTGGTGGGGAAAAGGTGACAAACAAGGTCGGGGAGTCAGAGGTCATCAGCTTGTCTTATCTTTAGGTCTCCCTGATCTGGTGCCGGACCCCTACTACATCCAGGCATCCACGTACGTACAGAAGATGTCTATGTACAACCTGAGATGCGCTGCGGAAGAAAACTGCCTGGCCAGGTATGGATTTCCACAGCCAGGTTCCAGGTTTTGATCCTAGGATCACTTTAGTACCTAGTTTTGACTGCTGTTCAGCGCAGACAAGAGCTAGGAAGTGGGACAAGGGCTGGGAAGTGGGACGTGACCTCCTGGGCAGGCTGACTTGGAGAGAGAGTTAATGTGGAATGTTTTTATGGGTACCGCCTCAATGAGAGTCGCATATCGGGTGAGTGGGGAAGAAAACCTTTATTCTGGTGACTAGGTCTCAGGTTCTTTCCCAAGATACCTATAGGCATTAACGCCAACTTCTTCCAATAACTTTATATAAAACAGAAGTTCAACAATCAACACGGTATGAAGAGGCGGGGGGGGGGGGGGAGGAATAAAGGAAGCACTTATTATTCTCTAATGGTCTAGGGGTATATTCGTCATGGTGCCGCCCTCCCCCTCCCTTATTGGTAAAGAGCACATTCTACATTTCTTTCAGGTCAGGCCGTGATTAACTGGTTTGTTTTGGTGTAAGACCACAGGCAAGAGTTTTGTTTTCCGTCAGTCCTAAAATAAAATAGCTATTCTGGTCTTGGAATTCTCACTGATTCTGCTGCTGGCCACCAGCAGGGGGAGCACAAGATGTTTGCAGGGTTCTGGTAGTATGTTAAGTAAAGTGGGTCACTAACAGACCTATATAGTACTGTTCCAGGCGTGTTTATACGAACCTTTATTCCATGTTGACTTTTTACAACTGTCGGGCCAAGCGAAGAAATCCAAGCTCCTTTGTGTTTTTCATGGCATGATTCAAACCATTGAATACCGAAAGATATTAAAGAAGTCCCCTCAATTTGGTAGTTGTCAAGTATAAAGTTATCTGTCTAAAGCTAGGCATCTAGTTTTAGAGTATTTCTCCACTTTATATCTTAGATAGATCAAGTTATTAGTAGGTACCTGTGGATCTTTAGGTGTGGGATCATTACTATAGCAATTTTATGATTTTCAGATGCATGGTCTCTTCTCCATAATCTTTTTAGTATAAATCTTAATCTCAATTTCTCTGGGCTTTTACTGTTATCCTTCATTCACCCATTCGCCAGATAGTCGCTATGTGTTTATTCCTCCAGGATTGGACAGGAGCTCAGGATCGGTTCCTTGAGTTGAGAGTCGGGGAAGGGGCATGCCAGGCCCCTGTGATGGCAAAGCTGTTCTTTCTATTTTGTTTTTCATCCATGTTCAGTGGATCTAATGTTTCTTTTCTAAACTCACAGTTCAGCATATAGGGCGGATGTCAGAGACTATGACCACAGGGTACTGCTACGATTTCCTCAAAGAGTGAAAAATCAAGGGACATCTGACTTCTTACCAAGCCGCCCTCGGTATTCCTGGGAGTGGCACAGCTGCCACCAGTAAGTGGATGGGCCTCTCATCTGGGATGCTCTTCGATTTTTCAGATGACTGTTCATATGTCTTACCTAAAGCTAGAGATTTGATCTTGTTTATACTTAGAACTTTTTCTTTGCAGTTTGATGTCATCACACTGTCTTTGCATCAAACTGTCTTTGCAGTTTGATGTTAAACCCTAAGATAGCCCCTTCAACACTAAATACCCATTATCTTTTCAATTGGAAAGTCAGGCTCATTAAAATTGTTGAAAAGGCAGAGAACGGCTGTCAATAGAATTTACTCTTATATTAAAGTGTCTGTTGTAGGCAAGATCACCTGCAGTTGGTTAACCTTAAAAGGCCTTTAATAAAAGCATGGCATCTTTTACCTAAAGGATTTAGAGATCATTCTCAATGAATGATACACTTCAGGACTCAATTCACTTCTATTTTTTGAAAGGCCCATGTCTGCCCCGGAGTGGTTGCCCTACCCTTTCTAAATGTTACGGTTTTAATTTTTAAATTACATATGGTTATGCCATCACTTGCCTAGGTAATGTGCTCAAGTAGTCAATGCCAGGAAATCATGATGTGTGGTCTCCCACTTACAGAAATTCAAACCTGTTCTCGTTGTAGCTCTTCCCCCACTCGAGAAGAAGAAGAGCTCAGGGCCTTTTATTTAAGGAATAGAGAAAAGTGGACTTTAGCCACATAATTTACAGATTAAAATAGAAATATTTTATTTTGAAATAAAAGTTTGTGCTACTTAAATAATATGATAGGTCATGCTGTTGTTATCCCTTTGCATTTCCAAAGATATTTTACGAATGTTGCAACTCTAGTTTTTAGAATCTTATAGCAAGCCTTCCAGAGTAAGTTTTTGTGAAATTATTATCACATCACCAATATCAGCAGTGGCAGACAGAGAAATACACTAGAAGCTGCACAGGTTGCAGCACAGCTAATCAATTGTCTACATTTACTGTTCAAACATAAAACCTGTATAAAGGAATAGATACCACTGTGTCTTTACCATGTAGTAAAGTTAAAACCTTGTAATGTTCTTGTAAAAGTATGTGGCATGAATATCTCTTTAAGAAGATAAACTTGGAAGCCAGATCTTTAGTTCCAGCACTTGGGTGGCTGAGGCAGGCAGATCTCTGAGTTCAAGAGTCTGCAGAGTAAGTTGCAGGGCAGCCAGGGCTACAAGGTCAAGAGTAAAAAATGTGTGTGTGTGTCTATATATATATATGTGTGTGTGTCTATATATATATGTGTGTGTGTGTGTGTGTGTGTTGGACACAGTTTCAAGAGGAAACACACACACACACACACACACACACACACACACACACACACACACGGGCTGGAAAGATGGGCTCTATAAGAGCACTTGGAGAAGACCCAAGTTCGATTCCCTATATCCACATGGTGGTTCACAAAACTCCAGTTCCAAGGGATTAGAAGCCCTTGTCTGACTTCCTTTGGCACCAGACACAAAAATGGTGCACATACTACTTGTAGACAAAACATTCATGCACATAAAATAAATTAAAAAAAAAACCAAGAAGATAAATTTATCCTGTTTTAATTTGTGATCACAGCACCATTTAAGTTTTGAGACTAGGAAGTTATTTAGCGTCCTCATTGTTTTCTCTATGTGCCACTGACACTGTGGCTGTGTCTTTGTTGCATGGAACATTAGACATTACCACAGCATGGATGAATTCAGTCACTATGACCTGCTTGATGCCAACACACAGAGGAGAGTGGCTGAAGGCCACAAAGCAAGCTTCTGTCTGGAGGACACGTCCTGTGACTATGGGTACCACCGGCGCTTTGCGTGCACGGCACACACACAGGTAGGCTGGTACCCTGACATCGGGAGCCCACAGACATCCAGAGAAAACAAGTCCTTTGCAGGTCTCTTTCCTCCTGCTCTTCTTTTAAAAAGTATTTTGTTTCCTTTTAAGGTTACCTTATCAACATGGAAAGTAACAAGTAACTGGGGAAAAGGCAGATGGCTGGGTAGTGCAGAGTTCTTTCAAAGTGTTTCCGGCTGAACGTGTGACCCCTGCTGGAGATCACAGGAGGTCAACGTGGATCCTTGCTACATAGCCCAGTGAACCGTAGTTAACTTTCCCAATACACAGGAATGACTTACAACATCTGCCTTTGTCCTGTGTTCTTCAACTGGCTATTGTAACTGTTGGCAACATACATGTTTTCTCACCTGCAAAACCATTTTGTTTTCCATCTTCATGCTTAATATGGAATAGTGCCTAAAGTGAGAACAAAGAGTTGAAGCCGGTTTCTTAAAAATCCTTTAACCTACATCCCTTTTAATAATGCAAATCAGAACTGAAAGACACATCTCTTACTCCACACATGTATATTTAAACCTCTGGTGTAATTAATGTCAGATGTCCTTTGGATGGATTTGTTTTTAATAGTGCTGAGTTAAGCACTATTGTATGTCTTAGAATTGAAAAATGTGTGTCAGTTTAAAGCTATGTCAGTATTTCCATCCAAAACCCTAATTTGTAAAAGGACATTATAATTTTACTCCAGCCCAGCTCTTGGCAAGTAGTTCCTGAATGTATATTACCAAGGGCACAAAGACATCAGTGGCCGTAGTCTTGGGAAGCAGATTCCAGGACTGTGGCCAGAAGCTTTTTGGTGACCTACATGTGGTGACCATACTTCTGTCCTCTGGGCTTAGCCCGTCAAAGTGGTTAGAAAGGGAAATAGTTATATTTAACATAGGTTGGGAGAGGCTGGACATATGCTTTAAGTGAAAAATCTAACACACCCATATATTAAGCATGAACCTGTGCAGTGAGTGCTTTCTCATCCTGTGATCACCCCAAGAGGACCTGGAGCATGTTTTTTTCCTATTCTTAAAATGACCCACCTTGATCATCTCTCTCTAAGTTAGAACACTTGCGTGGGGGATTGTGCGAATCTCAGCCACAGAGACAGAGGCACACCTATTCACTTGTGTAATCTCACTTTTCAAAAAATGTAGTAGCTTTCTTGTTTATCCTTCTCTGTGCATGCCTTAAAAATTCTCGACTAGGTCTTGCATTGTAAGTGATTTATGTATTTCTGCTTTTTAATAGTCTTTTGAACAGACTTCATTTATAAAAAAAATTCACATAGGCCCCTAATATTGACTTTTGTTAGTTTTGCTATACTAGTATCATCTTCCTTAAACGTATATAAGCATCTAGCTAGGGATAACTTATGCATATATTATGTAGAATATATATAAAACCACATGGTCTAAGATCACAAATTTACACACAAAATATATCCACAATTAAAAACAGTTACATCACACTCAATGACAAAATGCAGCAAACAGGTATGTTTTGCTGAAACCAAGCAACACATTTAGATAATCTAGAATGAAGTTATATTTTCAATTTATTTTCACATTTGACTTCAAATTCATGGAATGTCTTCTTGCTTAATGGCCTTGGCTTTTGTTTGTTAGTTCAAATAAGCAAAGCTCAAAGTTAGCATAGTCTGCCAGGTGGTGAATCCTAGAGTAACAATGCCAGCCAGCAATCTGTGCACGTACACACACACAAATACACACACACACACACACACACACACACACACACACACTGGTACTTTTAAGATTGTGTGACCTAGGCTGCTGTCACATTCAAGGGCTTAAGTTGTCATCTAGCAAATGGGATTATCAGCGAAGGCCAACAGAGCAAACATCAACATTTCATTTAACTGACAGGAGCATTACTTATACCTGTCTTTGATGGATATCTAATCCAGTGCACAATTTAGAGTCCTATGTGACATAGCAGTAATGGTTGTGGTAGCAGCTACTGCTTACTGAGTGCCTAAGGTGACACAATCAGACAAGGATGTGGTAGAAGCAGACCAAAAGTTCTTCCTTTTATATATCCTGTTCAACACACAAAATGAGGATCCGGGCCGCAATTATGGCTCTTGCTCCTGTGGTTCAAGTAGTTTCCAGTTGGCCTGCCTATGTTGTCTTGTGCTATGGACAGCAAAATTTCTCACTCTTCTCAAATCCAGCTTCAGCCAAACCCACATCACTAAAACACATTGAGATTTTATTTTTTGCTACTTTGTTGACCAAAATGACCTTAGGTACCAAAGCAAACTCAAGTGACAATTTTAAATGACGCTATTAGGTTCAAACGATTTTCACATACACTTCTTAATCAATTTTGGGTTACCAGATTGAAAATGCAACAGTTAAAGTTCTCCTGAGGAAGTAAGAAGATACCCATTGCCCCAACAGAAAGCACTTTCTGCAGACTCATGATAGCAAGAAGCATATGTTCTTGGCATTTTTCTCCTGGCAGCCTTGTAAGATGCCCACCGACTTGCTGGAGTGAATGTCTTAGCAAAAGGACTGATGTGGCTTTGACCAGTTTGGGCATATATCCATCCTTCTGACTCAACAAAGATCTTACTGATTATTTGAGAGGGGGAATGTGGTTGAGAAAAGTTACCCTGGACCTTGTTTATATAATCCTGAAACTCAGTCACTGTCCAGCTGTTTGCCTCTGCATCAGTTATTGATCTTAGCATGCCTCAGGTTCCTCAAATATAAAATGGAGATAGTAACACACCTGACTCATGTGGTTGTGAAAACTGACTTTATATGGTTTTGGTTAGTAATATGTGTTAGCTACTCAAGGATGCTACTAGCCTGTACCTACCCTTAAGGGGTTTCTATGATATGATTTCAATATAGAGCAGAAGAGGATGGATGCTACAAAGCTACACAAGACAGAGTTCCATGGACATCCAGAACATGGGAAAGTCATTGCACAGAGTCTCACTGAATTGATTTACTATGAGACCTTTTTTCCTGATGTGCTTGCTACTTTCAAATTGCGCTGGAGGCCTATTTTGCTGTTTAAGACTATTTTCCACTGGTGACTTCAGCAACAGGGCACATGACTTCATGTTCCAACCTTGCAGCTTTTGAAAAACTAGGTATTATAAGACTGGCTAAGGTGTGTTATGGTTTTTGTGTCCAATTCTTGTAGGTACTAACTCAAGGTTTCATTTACAGATAATATCATATAGGCAGTCTAGCCACACCCTATCACTTAATTTTAAAATGTTTTCCAATTTCAGGGTTTGAGTCCGGGATGTTATGATACTTATGCAGCAGACATAGACTGCCAGTGGATTGATATTACAGATGTACAACCTGGAAACTACATTCTAAAGGTAGGGGCTTTAAATACACGTAATTTACCAGCACAATTTAATACACTTCCTTTTTCTGGATTCAGAAATTAAATAACTATGTGGTGGAAAGTAATTAAATACCTTTCAGAACAGTTTTAAGCAATCCACAGAATAAGTTTTTAGAAGAACTTAGAGAAATGTACACAACTTCCTTTTGTATTATATCCAGCATATTTAACTACTAGCTTTACTTAAACTCTTTCTTGCTTGATATAGCTGAGCCCCTTGTTAGTAATTTCGCTGTGGCATTGTAAAAATAGGAGGGAATAACAGTATACATTAAGTATGAAATCTTTCTCACGATGCTGTTTTTCTTGTTCAGGTCAGTGTCAACCCCAGCTACCTGGTGCCTGAATCAGACTACAGTAATAATGTTGTACGCTGTGACATTCGCTACACAGGACATCATGCCTATGCCTCAGGCTGCACAATTTCACCGTGAGTATTATTTGGCAAACCAATTGATTTTTTTCTAACAAGGAGGTTCATACTTGATTTTAACAAGCAGTATTGATCAGACAGAAATATAAAAATTAACCAAAGTTAATTATTCTTAATAAAATAAATATCCTACTTAATCTATGAGTGAGAAATAAGAACTGCTCAGAAGGAGAAACCCTTCACCTGGAGGGCAATCCTACTTGTCTTATACTCTGACTTTCACCTCCACGTTCAGAAGAAAGAGAGATTTCCTCAGACCACGATTGGAGAGTGCCTTTAGAACAGCTTGAGAATTTGGCCTTGAGGGCTCTCAAGTACAAAAGCAGAGCTGGGAAAGAGCATGTGTGTAGGGGTAAGAGTCATGGGCAAGTGCAGGGCAGGAGTGGATTGCAGCCAGGGTTTGCAAAGGCAGCTGTGGTGTAATCAACAGAACAACTGAAGAGCAAGCTAAGAATTTCTCTCCAGAGGCAGAAGCTATGTGGCAGTCTGATGGCCGTGTGTGTGTGACCTCATGCTGTCATTACATGCTTTCCCTTCCCCTCCCCCCAACTCTAATGACATGTCACTGTTAGTTTAGTACTGGTTACTTTTCACGACAGTCAGATACTTGAAACCATTCTGGTGGGATGTAAAATCCACCCAATAATTTGGTGTGTTCCATTCATGTAGCCTCTTCCTCTCAGTCTTCCCAGATGCCTCAGGCCCTTTCCACTTCTGCAGTGCTGTGGCTGGGCTTAATCCTTACGGAACTTGTGTGAAAATTAGCAGTTTATGATTTGCACACAAATGTATTCTTCCTTGTATGACGACCAATGATCGGTATTCAACATAATGATACCTACTTCATGGTCTCTGTTTTTATCTCTGCCCATTAATGTGTCATTCAGTATCCAGAAGCATGAAGACAGAGAAAGACAAATGCAAGATGGTGCCAGAGGCCATGACTATGCCTTCTGGTGGATCACTGTTGTTCCGTAGAATAAGCTCTACTGTTGGTGCTGGATCCATAAGTCCTGCTTAACCTTTTCTTGTTTCAATTTTATTTTTATTCATTTATTTACTTATTTGTTTGTTTTGCCTTTTAAACATTTAGTCTGTGGACATCAGGCATGTATCTCGTATTGTTGACATATTCCTTGCCTCCGATCACTGCTAAATCATGTTTTAATAGTGATTTTACAAGGTGATAGTCGCTGGGGCAGAGGGAAATTGCTACATCAAGTTTTGAAAAGGCTGACTAAAATGAAAATGATATTTGTTGTGTGCACCCATGATATGATCCCGCTAATAACCTGTCTCACTGTGTTTTCTTAACCTAGATATTAGAAAGAAGCCCACCTCCCAATGGATAAAACAGTACCTGATGTTTGGACACATGAAAACCATAGATTAGCTTAAGTAGGAAGGACGTACATATTTTAAATGGCAAACAGAAAACAACAAAGGAGGTTTTGTTCGGACTCTTTCACAACAAATCACATAACTGGATTTTGAGTGTTTAAATCAGCATTAATTTGGCATATTTTAAATACTTATTCATGTTGTTTTATGATTTAATGGTGTTTCAATTCTGTGGGTGCATAGTGGGCTTTTTCAAAGAACTCTGAATTTCTTATCTTCTTTTGAAATTATAGTGTAAAAAACAATTTTGATGAATAAGTCATAATTTGAACTGATTATTTTCTAAAGTGCTGAAACCAGTGAAACAATGATGATGAGCTTATATTTGCCTCAACATAGATTGATTTTTAAAAAGGTGTTCCTATTGGGTGGACAGAAATACACTTGGTGCTGAGGAAGGGTCAAATACCTGACTATTGTTGTCACTAAGTATAGCTCTACAGCAAAGAGATGGCGATATACGTACTCAGATAGTTACACCCCATATAAAATCATGTTTACATTTTAGAATTACTAGATACTTTTCTTTATCTTAATTGCTTAATTTCTCTCTGACTTGAGTCAACTTCTGTTTCGGAATGAAGTAGACAATTCCAAATTCCTGTTTGATACTTGTTGATATCTCCTCCCCCCCCCCCCCCTCCCCCCCGTGCTTAGTTTTTCTGTGGACAGAAATGTCTTCATATTACCATTGTGAGGATTCACAGAATAGCAAAATCATTCCGATGACAGGTGTGATAAATGGAGCGCTAAATGCCCTGCAGCATATTTTACTGTTAGCCAGAATTAAGTCACTGCTGACACAGCAATTATACAATGAATCTCTAACATCACATCCATCTTTCAAATACTGTAAAAATAAAATACTGGAAAATCTTTTTAGATTTTTTTCAACTCCACTACACTTTTGAAATGTTCAGCTATTAAGGGAATATATATATATATATATATCCATCCATAATAGATGACCTACTGGGTGCAATGCAGTAGACTCTTCAGGTTTTGGATGTACACATTTTTGTGTATTTACAAAATACAGCCCAAATTAGAGAAGCACATAGCATTGTATTCTTGAGAGGTTGGCGAACAAGAGAGAAGCAGGTCCCTTCTTCAAAAACAAGGACTGTGCACCACAACGAGACAGCTGTGACCTTACTTCAAACTGTGAAACTGTGTGCAGCAATAGAATTTGGATCCTCTTATATTCAGAAGGTGCAGAAAGAAATCAAGTTAGACTTTTGAGCTCCTGGTGCTTATGCAGAAGTTTCCTTTCATTTACCAGCATTAAAATCTCAAGTAAGGTATCTCCTGTGCCAGGACGTGTCAGGTAGACCTTTCTAAGTGCGCTGGGATCCTGTCTTATGTGTCATAGACTTGTAAGAGGGACAGTTACTAACCATCATGCTGTGTACTTACTGCTGCAGAGCAAGTGGGAGGGGCCAGAGATGGGCAGTCTCCAGGGGCGGATAGCGCGGTACACATAATTCTCATCCGCCTTCTGAAAGAATACAGACAGAACTTTTATTGAGCTGGTATCTGATCGATAGGATTGCTTCTTTGATGTACCTCTTTGCCCTAGCTAGCATTTCAGTTTGAATACTGTAGAACGATCCTTTCAAATTATAATCATTCTGTTAGAGATATTTTAATATACGTGCTTTTAAAAACAAAACAAAAACTACTGTCAGTATGAATATACTGAGCCAGACTGGTATACATAGATTTAACATCTTGTCTTACTAAGATTCTTAACTCTATAAAAATAACATGGCTTTTAGATATGTAGGATAATAATTTCAGTGAGACTGTTATCTCTTTACTCAACATTATGTTAGGGACAGAATAATCCAAGCACTTACCTGCTACACATTGGAAAATAAAGCGAGTGTCCCCAACCTTAATAAGTATGGAAATTAGGTTCACCTTATTTCATTTTTAACTGCTAAATGTATGTCTATAGAAATTAAAATTCAAGAACTACTATTTGTCATGGCCATATTTTATTTTCCAAAACTTAAGTTAAAAGTTATTAATTATATACATGTATGTATTTCTAATAATTAAAATACCTTTCAAATCCATGGAATGTCTGCCTTTTACATGTAATTTGGTCTTTTTGTTTGATTTTTTTCATTTAAGTAGCTGTTTATTTGTAAACATTGCTTTCCTTTCCACGATTTAGAAACACTTCCAATTGACTTTACATCCTAAATTTATGCGCTTTCTATTTTTGACCCTTGGGCATCTGTTCTCCATTTAATTGTGGTAGAATAGTGATAAAAACACCAAGCTAGTCTAACCAAACTCTAAATTCTTAAAAGTGCTAAGTGAGAACGACACAAAGATCATCAAGGATTGAAAAGAAGTTGGACATTAACTAACGAAGGTGAAGAAACGGAAGACAGCACAGTTAAGTCTACTCTTTGCCATCTGAGTAGTGTCATGATATGGAGACCACAGACTCCATCGCCAGTGGGACCATGGCATAGCTTGCCTAGTTCCAGAAAATCTTCTTCATATTTTATATAATAACTTAAGCACATTTTCCATCCAATTCTTCCTTAGGCGTTCTTTCTAACAGTAGTGTGTTGCTCTTTAAAATATTAACGTTAGACACATGTGTGAACATCATTCCCTATGTTCACTAAAATTTCCTCCCCACTGATTAATCTTCAGCAGATTTTATGAAAATACTGAATTCTTAGTCAGGAAATATTTTAGAAATAATTTTGCTAACAGTATATTAAGTAATAAAACTACCCACTTTATATATGTTTCATTTTTTAATTCTCATAGACAATATTTTTTTAAATCAGTGGTTTAAATTTCATTCCCAGCTACCCAAAGTCCTAGCCAACTTTTGAACACAGATTTTGTTAGCCTTCAATTTTAAACGGTGCTGAATTGTCTTAACTTGAATGTAAAAATGGATTAAGGCTTAGCTCACGGGATACAAACATTTAATATATGACTGCTTGTTGTGTACTAGGGGACATGTCATTTGGTGTCAAATTGTCTATAATAAAGTTAAGTTTCTCCCAGTTGTTTTTTCTGAATTGTTATTTGTAAGCACATTTGTAGCTTGTTTGAGGAGCTTTGATTTTTCAATGTCCAGACACAGGCGTTACAGTGCCTTCTCACACCCTGTTGATCATATGCTGTAACTGCTTGATTACACAAAAAATGCCTTGAGTAAATGATCTCAGCATCTAACATGGTTGTTTGCTGTTACCTACAAAAAAAAAACCCCTGAATTTCATTTATTGTTAAAACATTATAGCCATGTATATGGTTGATATTCTTGTTCAAGTGTCTTTGCATAAGAAATTTTATTTTCGAAATTATAATATAATTTCATCATTTCCCCTTTCCCTTTTCACCCTCCAACCCATCCCTCACCCTCTCTTAAATTCATGGTATTTTTTCTTTAATTATTGCTAGTGTTATACACACACACTCCTAAATACATAAATACAACCCTCTCAGTCCATATGACGTTATTTGTACGTATATAATCTTAGAGCTGACCAGTTGGCTAACCAGTTTGGGAGCTTTTTCATGTGGAAGACTGTTTCTCCACTCTGACCATTCCCCAGCTGCTCTATCTCTAGGATTTGGATTCCACAAGTTTCCCCCCTTCCATGTTTGCACATCCATTGGTGTCAACATTGTTCAATTCTTGCTTTGGCAGCCATGTTGATGAAACTTAACAGATCTGACATACATCTCTGATGTTTCTAGGAGTCACAATCTTAAAGAAAACTCCCTGTTCCTCTGGCTCCTACAATCTTCTCAATCCCTCTCTCCCACGGTGATCCCTAAGCATAAGTTATTGTAGAAATTGTGTAGTCCATGTATCAGTTGTGACTGGGAATCACAGGGTCTCTTGTTCTCTGCATTTGGTCATTTGTGGTTTTCTATAATGCTCTTCATCTGATGCAAAGAGAAGTTTCCTCTTTTATGGGCAAGAACTATACTTAGCTCTGGGCATAAGGGTAAATATTTAGCATGTAGCTTAAAAATGAGCTGGTTTGGTAAAATGACAGGTATGATTCTTCATGATCCATGACGTCACTTGTCCCAAGTAGTTAGCTAGGTTTCCAGTACCAGAAGTGGTTTCCTTCTTGTTGAGTGGGAGCTGATGGTTACTGCCAAGTAACCTTAAGATTTTTATGCCTTGATGATTGTACTTCATAGCCATGATAGCTGGGTAGTATTCTCCTCCCTTGAAAGCTTCATGGTGCCTTTTGCTCCATAAAAGCTAGTTCTCAGAGAGGG
The DNA here is from genome assembly GCA_019843965.1 of Rhynchomys soricoides. NCBI lineage: Eukaryota > Metazoa > Chordata > Mammalia > Rodentia > Muridae > Rhynchomys > Rhynchomys soricoides. Next base: position 483,823 of record JADRCH010000115.1, on the reverse strand, counting down.
AGCTTTAGGTCACTTCCAAGTCTGTAGAGAGTTGAGGAAGCCACAGAAGGAAAGTTTGTAGGTAGCAAAGGTTGGTCTGTGAGGTTTAAGAGTAGACAATATCTCTATAACACTAAAGACAAGTTCAAGAAAGTAATGGTGTATAAGAGGTAGTACCTTATATAGAGCATTCAAGCTGACTGATGTAAGGCATTACAGTAGCAATAGACTTTCCATTTAGACAAGAAAAAACTTATATGAGAAGATACCATCTAGGATTTCATGAGGCAGAGGTAAGGGAACTAAATGTCTGGCTTAAAATTTTCAAAGCACAGAGATGATACTCTTATTATGAGGGTAACACAGTTTGTTGATTTAAAATTGAAACATTTACCTATGTAACCCCCTCTACCATTCTGAAAATCCTAGAGCCTTATACTCCATAAATGGAGCAATATACCCTAGGTGGCAGCACATCTGTTTAAAATATGACTTACCTAATACCTTAAATTCATCTTGTGGAGCTAGTTCTCAGAAATGAAAATTCCCACAAAAATGTCTCTCCCCACTGGCAACACACCAAGAGCTGTGAAGATAGTATACAATGAGATACACTGAGATTGTCTTTGTGCTTGTGAGCACATCAACTACCCTGCAGCTCATGGATCAGAAGGAATTTTAATGTTTAAGTATCACCATATAAGCAACATTTCCGAAGCTCTAATTGTTATAGACATTGAGTCATCTGACAGTCCCTGTACAAAATGAAAATCTTGCGGAAAAAATTTCACCATCCTAGATACAGTTAAGGACGTTTGTGAGGAGGAGGTCAAAATAACCCCAACCTAAGGACATGAGAGGTCAAAATAACCTCAGCAGGATTTTGGAAGAAGTTGATTGCAATCTTCATGGGTGATTCCCAGGAAATCAAGGCCTCATTGAAAGGACACTGCAGATGTAGGAATAGCGAGAGGCAGAATTGGAAGAGAAGCCTGGAGATGTGACTACATTGGACTGATTGTATGATGAGACACTAACAGGAGAATGGATGATGGAAGACGGTAGGCATCTTAGAGTAATGTTTACTGCTAGTGAAGATGCTGGCAACATCGTTGAAACGGCAACGAAGAATAAACTTGGTTGAAAATAAATGGCATCGGATATAATTCCAATGTTTGTGAATGGTCACATAACAGGTGAAATGCTATGAAATGTTCCAGAGAAATCATTCATAAACCTGAATCAGGCAATAAGACACTGCAGTGTACCTTATTTTAAGAAATCTCTACAATCAGCTTCATCTTTAGCAATCTCCACCATGATCAGTCAGCAACTACCAACATGGGTCTTCTACTATGAAATATACTTCCAATCTATTCAAAGCTAAAATTTCTAGAACCTTTTTCTGTAATAGTGTTTTAAAATTGAGTTATGTGTACTTTAGATGTAATGACTACAGCTTATATATGCATTGAGAAAGCAAGACACATGACTCACCTGACTGTGGTACTTGCTCTACTGTAGTGGTCAGGAACCAAAGTACACCTCCTCTCAGGCATGCCACTAGCACAAACTACAGTGTGAATGCTGTGTAAATAGTATTTGTGATGCAGTATTAAGGAAATTATGACAAGAAGATTATGTTGTACAAATTCGGTACAGACTCATTTATTTTCCATTTGAATCCTGTTGAGTGTGGGCATGCAGAGCATGTCAGTATGGAAATTTCAGTTTCACAAGAGGCCAAACTCGAAAGGAATTTCTTAACAACCCACATCTGACAGATGTTATCTCTCTAGTGGAGGTTTTAGTATATATTAATATATGGAAAATTCTTCAAAGCCCTGCAATAGAGACATGACTTATTTCTACCATCATTTCTCCAATTTTTTATTTTTTTGTATCCTATAACACTTATCCCACTGCACTATTCTTGTTTAGAAGAGTGTTGGAGTCTCCATGTTAAGTAATTTTAATCACACATATGCAATCATTTGTAAAATACTTAAAACAAATACACAGTGATGTGAACATTTGAACTGTGGGTATAGGTTACTGGACTTTATCAATTTGTAACGTGTCTTATATCCTAAAATTGTATAGATAGGTAGGACCCCTTCAATGGGGAGGACTACATTGCCTAAACTATCTTTCTTCTTAAGAGATATAAATCAGGATTGCTAGCTGGTACAACCACTCTGAAAATACCACTCCTGGCCATATACCCAGAAGATGTACCACCATGTAATAAGGACACATGCTCTACTATGTTTGTAGCAGCCAGAAGCTGGAAACAAACCAGATGTCCCTCAACAGAGGAATGGATACGGAAAATGTGGTATCTTTACACAGTGGAATACTACTCAGCTATTAAAAACAATTACTTCATGAAATTCTTAGGCAAATGGACTGAACTTGAAAATATTATCCTGAGTGAAGTAACTCAGTCACAAAAGAACACACATGGTATGTACTCACTAATAAGTGGATATTAGCCCAAAAGTTCAGAATACCCAAGATTCAATTCACAAACCATATGAAGCCCAAGAAGAAGGAAGACCAAAATGTGGATGCCTCAATGCTTCTTAGAAGGGTGAACAAAATACTCACAGGAGGAAATATGGAGACAAGGTGTGGAGCAGAGACTGAAGGGAAGGCCATTCAGAGCCTGCCCTACCTGGAGATCCATCCCATATACAGTCAACAAACCAGGATGCTATTGTGGGTGCTAGGAAGTGCTTGTTGACGGAAGCCTGATATGGCTATCTCCTAAGAAGCTCTGCCAGAGCCTGTGAAATACATAGGCTGTTGCTGTCAGCCAACCATTGGACTGATCACAGGGTCTGCAATGGAGGAGTTGGAGAAGGGACTGAAGGAGCTGAGGGGGTTTGCAGCCCCATGGAGGGAGCAACAGTTTCAACAGGCCAGACTCCTCAGAGCTCCCGGGGACTGGACCACCAACCAAAGAATACACATAGAGGGACCCATGGCTCTGGCCACATATGTTGCAGAGGATGGCCTTGTTGGACATCAGTGGGAGGAGAGGCCCTTGGGCCTGAGGGTGTTCGATGCCCCAGAGTAGGGGAAAGCCAGGGAGGGAAGATAGGAATGGGTTGTTGGGTGGGGGAGCACCCTCATAGAGGCAGGGATAGGGGGATGGAATAGTGGGTTTTCAAAGGAGAAACCAGGAAAGGGGAAAACATTTGAAGTGTAAGTAAAGAAAATATCCAATAAAAATATATTTACAAAAATAAAAAAGAAATATAAATCATCCTATTTATTAGATGACTTGATTGTTTTGGTACCCCTTATTAAAGTGCCTTCCACTTCAAATATTTGCTATGTATAGCACACATAGTGACCCAATTATGTTTTTCATGGTTCTTTCATTTTGTACATTCACTACTTTACATTGTACCTAATAATACAATTTAAGTGAATTTCAAGTAAGGTTTAATGGTCATTACAGGAGGTAGTGAAAAGAGAGATTGGAGTGAATGACTTGGAAAGAAGGGTGTGTGCATTTACATCCATAGTTTTATTTATTTATTGTTTTATTTCTGTTACTTATGGTCAGTCATGGTCCAAAAGTATTAAATGGGAAATTCTGTACACAGACAATTCATATGTTTTAATTTATACACATTCTGAGTAGCACAGTTGAATGTCATGCATTCCTGTTTCTTCCTGCCCAAGACACCATGCATTCCTCCAGCACACTTACACTGTATATGCTGTCTGTTCCTTATTCACTTGAAAAGAGTGTTGATTACCAGTGTTGGCTACAGTATTTATATTCAAGTAATCCTTATTTTAACACTGGAAAGTGCTATGCAAGCTTCCCATGGAGAGAAGCAAACAATAGTCCTACCCCTCTGTGAGCCTTTAATTCACAACAATGACTGGCATGGTAAGATATCCCTAAATGTACAATAGTGGCACACATATCTTTATGGTACCCAACTTCTAGCTAATGGAACTTACTGCCCACTCAACAGGAGGGCCCAGAAATAGCCAACTACTCATAGATCTTAAAGGAGAACCTACAATTGTCACGTTACCAAACCAGCATAATTTCTAACAGCATTCTAAATACTTATCCTTATATTCATAGATGAGTGTAGTTCTTGCCTCTCATTAAAGAAACTTCTCTTTGCAACAGTTGGAGACTATTACAGAAAACAATAACTGATCAAGATGGAGAAAATAAATGAGCATGTAGTATTCAGCCCCAGTTGGAAGCCTCATCCATGATACTTCAACAATATGGCTGACTAAACATGACCTAGACAAATACAACACCAATCAACATGCAAACATGGAAAGGGGAAAATCTCATGGGTTTTCAACCCTAATCAAAGAACCATAGGCAATCAAAGGATGCTGAGAATGAAAGGAATAGTCTTCCCTGGGAGTGAATCCCCTAGTTAGTTATCCAATACTGTCTTAGTCAGGGTTTCTACTCCTGCACAAACATCATGACCAAGAGGCAAGTTGGGGAGGAAAGAGTTTATTCAGCTTACACTTCCACACTGCTGTTCATCACCAAAGGAAGTCAGGACTGGAACTCAAGAAGCAGGAGCTGATGCAGAGGTCATGGAGGGATGTTTCCTACTGGTTTGCTTCTCCTGGCTTGCTCAGCTTGCTCTCTTATAAGACTACCAGCCCAGGGATGGCACCACCCACAAGGGGCCCTCCCTCCTTGATCACTAATTGAGAAAATGCCTTAGAGCTGGATCTCATGGAGGAGTTTCCTCAACTGAAGCTCCTTTCTCTGTGATAACTCCAGCTTGTGTCAAGTTGACACACAAAACCAGCCAGTACAAATACCAATTAGTCGGCTATGAAATCATGTACATACAAGTAACATGAAATGGACTAAACAAATTGTATTTGCATGTCAAGCATACACACACACACACACACACACACGCACACGCGCGTGCGTGTGTAAGAATTTTAAAATACGAAACAGAGGCGAACAATCTTGGTGCTTGAAGGTCTTGGTGTCTATCACCTAGCTTGTTAACCAGAAAGAAAATGCCATTAGTTTGTGGCTTCAGCTAAAAAAGTCCAGGGAAGGCATTTAGTAGATTTTGTCTGTTTCATGGAAACCATTGACACAATGTGTATGGATTCTATGACTGGCCTGGATGGAGTTGTGATCTAGCTATTGGAACCACCAAAAGAGGTGGAGTGAAGTAAAAGACTGATGGTTTCCACCCAAGTCACACGGCTGTAAAGGAAATCGGGGGAGAGGAATTGTCACGCAAATGTGGGGAAATAAGACTCTTTGATGCCAGAAACACTTTATCTGTGTTTAGTGAAAAGATCAATAAAATCCTAATTTTATAACCCAGCTCAAAACCTTCTCCTCTAATCTGTCAATCAGATGGATTTTGTTAAGAGAAAACCCATGTTCTCAGATCTAAGATAGTATATCTTCTACCCACCATCTTTATTTACCTCTTTTCTATTATGTGCTTCTCTTGCTGACAGGTCTAAATTGTTTCATTGCTACCATCTCATCTTCCCTCTTTCACTGAGACTTACTAGAACATCTCTGGAAGGAAGAAAGTCCATCCTTACATCTGCGTGCAGATCTCAGTTCCTTCTCATTCAACCACTCCCAAGGGAGTTCCAAAAACAAGGGTCAATCAAAAGAGAAGAGAAAGAAGATGGAAGAAGAGTCATTCTTTAAGCTTTTGCTCTTCTAATTGAACACTGTCCTCACTGACTCCTGTGGCTTTCCTAATGATAATCTGAAGGGATGCATTAGTCTATGTCTTGCTCCTTCCTTCTATTCATTACAGCGTATTCAACTTATTCATAGGTCCTGTGGAATGGCTGTAGTCCAACTGTATAGTAAGGAAGGGATACAATTCTTGGAGATTAGCAAAGCAAGATGGCTGTGTTTTGATGAAACTGTAAGGTAACAGAAAGCTTGAGTGGGAGCAGTTGATAGTCTGCTGTACCTATTTCTCTCCCCATTGTTCTCTGTGGTAGCCTTTCCATCTCCTTAAACTCTGGGTGCAAGAAATCTTACTCATGGCTGGTTCTTCAATGAGGCAGGCAGTATGCAAGATTTAGCCATGCACCCTGAATGTTTCTGAAACCAAGTCCAAGAGAATTAGTATCTGCTTTAAACACGCCTTGCAGTCCACAGCCCAAAGGGGATGTTGTCAGAAGGATTAAATCAAAGCACACACAGTGTGGCTTCTTAACCAATTTAGGCAACTTGCTCTCTAAAGGATGACAGACTAGGTAAGGTATATGGAAGGCCCAAGCTGGCCAGAGATGTCTTTTAGTCCACAGGGAGTTACCCTGTTATTATTTTGGATTTTGAGAAGGATTACTAGCAGCTAGATCCAAATGCCCTTATTCCTTCCAACACCCTCGTGGTTTCCTCAGAGAATACTTCTAAGGGAGGCATGGAAAAAGTAAACAGTCTCCTTTTCTCTCTCCTCACATACGGAGTTGCACAATGTGGCTACAGGAAATCCTGTGGGACTTTCTTTCTCAATGTTCTGGCAGCTACTGTCCAGTGGGAGAGCTTTAACCTTAAGCACTCCTGTCATTTGAATTTGCTTTAAAAAATAAAAAACATTAAAATAAATTTAAAAATCCAAAACTTAGATTCATCCCATGAGAGTATTCTGGATCATCACTCAAAATCGGTACTTTCATCTTGGTTCTACTGAGATCACATTAGATGGTTGTCGTCAACAAATAACTCTTATTTCATTGGAGTAGCTATGTGCCTAAGGGCCTTCTCTGAACTATATACCACTGATTTTAGGTAATTCCAAAAATACTAAGCCAAGATAGTATAAGAAGCCTGTTTTTATCAAATGAAGTCTCACATAGGAAGTAAAGGGCAATATTTTGAGGAGCTAACTAAAGAGAATTATGATGCTTTTCATGACAAAGATCAGAGGTATAGTAAATATTAAATACCTGGAAGTGTCTCTACCATACTCTATACATTGAATTATTGTCTTCTTAAAACTATGCAAAGGAAATTATTATTTTTCTTGATCACTGAAAGGTTCCAAGATTGTGTCACTGCATAGGTCCCAAATATAACACAGGATAAATACATGAGAATTAATATAGATATAATGGGCTAACCAGATACAAGATTCAAAATCCTTTGCTATGCTTAGGATCCATAATTAGGTTTTGCAGAGGATCACATTTATAATAAACCTGGGAGTAATCTTGGAACCAGGCTTATATGAAGAAAGCTCAAATAAATTTGTTGAACAAAGAAGCATACTAGTTAATTTATATGAAGACAGAGAACTACATATAGTTATTTAAATAACATTACCTTACAATGTAACCCATGAAGTGAAAAGAGCCTGATAATACATTTCAAGAAATGTAAATGCTCTTGCGCATTAATTACACTAGAATGTGGGAAGGGGGTCTCTGTGACCACCCAGGACAGCAGAAATCAGAAGACAGTTCTGTTCAACACAATTCACTAGCCAGTGCTGATTCAAACTCCAAGAGTCTGACACTAGCAGGCTTACTTTAGGCATATTTAAGCACACCACAATTGGGGAAAAAATTCTGGTGATAACTGACTCACTCCTGTGTGCACAATGAAGCTTAAGACACGTCACACACAATAATCATGTTAAGTACAAGTGACATCTTTCATAATGATAAATTCTATAGACTAACTTTGGAAACAGATTCAAAATAGACAAGTTCATGAAAAGGGTCCGAGAGAACCAGTGTGATCTGGGTACACAGATAGTGCAATACCAGGTTATAGGCCACATCTGTTGCCAGTCTTCTGGGTAAAAAATAGGTTATGTATCATTCTCTTTGAAGAGTCAACCCTGTGTGTTTAGCATTCTCGGTTTCCCCAGTGCTTATCTTGGAGCACAAGGATCTACATACCTCCTTCACTTTAGGATTGCATATAATAATCAAACTTAAAAGTAATGACTTAGGATGCATTAGCAAAGAAACTTAACCCTTAGACAGAATTCATGTAAGTGTTACTTTCTAATGTTACTATACCAGGAATTATGATTTGTTCTCTAAAGATTCTACTTTCAATTGGGCCTGCTGAGAAAATGACCTTTGCAATCTGAATATAGCTACTACACCCTAAAGGTTTGTATCATGAGACTGCTGAATGCATTTGCTGTGAATGAGACTGAACTAGAATACGAAAATAGACCAATAGAGCTTTACTGTGACATCTTGGAGAAAATAAAGGCTTTACATTCCCTTCAAAGCTTTTTACCCTATTCTAGATTGCCGCCAGGGATGGTCTGCACCACTTTCTGTTAGAGTGCTTCCCATGTATAAGAGACTAGAAGGAACAGGTCTGCATGAGCATCAGTGTCACCATTAGCCATGACCAGAACAGAGTCAGAGGGGCTTCTACTATTCCTTATTTCTCAAAGCTCTTGCTTACTCTATTAGCATAAAATAAATCTATGATACTACATGGTTTTATCCAATTCTTCAGTGCATGGCCTTTTATGGTTAGGATGTTTTAAAAACACCATATTATCATCTTGCCTAAAAAAGTTTAACACTTCCCTTAGACTATCAAATACCTAGTTAATATATATGTTCCTTCCATTATCTTTAAAAACTATTACTTTAATTTACCAGTCATCTTGTTTGAATGAAAATTAAACTATGTTTTCACATCAAAATTGTTGATTAAGTGTTAAAAATACATGCTCCATTATTCTTCTTCTTGCTGATAGTGCCTGGGAAAATACATATTTTTTTCTTATAGCTTTCTGTGTTATGTATTTTGCTAATTCCATCCTGTGGTGCTCTTGAACAAAGCCTTTCATTCTCCATAGAACTAGGAAAGAGCACATCCAGAGGCTCAAGCAGATGAAAGCCTTAAGTAAGGCAGCCGTATCGTACTAAGAAGCACGATGTATCTGTGATGTTAAGACTTTGATGAATACAAGTTTGACCCATCCATTATAATAGTCCACATCAGATTTTTACCTACTTATCTTGCTAGTTATTAATGAACACTGTTTTATCCATTATCATAATTAGTGTTGTTTTTAAAGATCTGTTGCATAATGTCATATTTGCTTTTTTATGTGAATTGAACCATTTATTTCTTTCATTAATCTAATTCATTAAATTAAATAGTATTTCAAATGTAAACCTGATAATAAACTATTTTTTCCTATTAGTAATTTGAGAGCATTTTGGAAGCTCATGAAAGACCTCCAAGGTGCGGTGTTCTTTCTTAAGAAAAGCAAAAACATTATTTTTGGAGTTGTTTTTTGCCCTGTGTATGTGTATTTTTCCCTCATGACGGTCAAGTGTAACTTTAACCTTCCACAAATTATCTGTTGATTTGAAATATTATGGGGAAATGTTGACGTTTTAAGAAAAGTTGGTTACTGGAAAGACAGGAAGGCGGAGGACACTTGGCAAGGTGGCTGTCTAACATTCCTTACATAGCATTCTTCTTTCTCAAAGCTTTTATTTTAAATTTGGTTTCTCAATTTCTTGTGAAGTGAGTTTCAAGCACCCGGAATAGCACTCAAGTTCTTTCATCTGCCACACCCACTGGCTTCCCTAGGTTTTCACTCAAGTGCAACAAAACTTCACCGCTGACTACAGCTGATTGCTTCCCTTGGACCTGCTGATCCCTCAGAAGGGAAGTACCTGCCCCTTAGTCTCACCCTACTGTGTCTTTGTCTCTGTCTCTTTCTCTGTCTTCCTCTCTCTCTCTCTTTCTCTCTCTCTTTCTCTCTCTCTCATCACAAGTGAACACAATTTTTCAAAACAATGTTTCTCTGTGCAACCCTGGCTGTTCTGGAAACTCAAAACTTCAAGAAGAATAGTACCAAGTAACATTTGTTCTAAGGCGAGTAATTGTAACGGGAGAAAACTACATTAACGTAATCATTGTTTAGCAAAGGCACAAGGAGATACTGTTTGGAGAAGACCTCCATAGACAGGAGCTAAAGACAAATTCAGGCTGTTGCCTGCTTCCGTCAAGTTTGCAGAAGCTCTCTGCTCTCACACATCTCCATAATGCCTCTTGTCACTTCTGGACTCTTATAATAACATCCAGGAGCTGCCAAGATCTTCTGTCTTGAAATGCCTAGAATACTGACAATCTCATCCCTCACAGAAAGTCTGATGATCTTTAATCTAAAGCAACTGAGTGTTAGTGTAGTATGTAAAATCACAACTACATATAGTCTCCATGGGAGGCAGGGTTACTGAATTTTCTGAGAGAATCAATGCGGATGCAGAAGGTCCTAGTACAAAAGAATGGCAATGTGGTCAATAGACCATTTCTCAATGGAAAGAAAGAAAATCAGAAAAAAAAGAATCCTCACAGTGATGGGTAAGAGTATTGTGTAGAGTGATGCAGGTGATGCAAAATAAAAGGACTTCATAGTAACAGATTGTCACTAGATTCAAAGCCAAAGCCATACGAAAACTACAGAATGAAGGCTGGAGACGAAGAAAGCTGGATAGAAGTGTAGCAGTTATGTAAGTCTTTATTAATACTGACTTCATACAGCAGTGATGGTAAAATTTGATTAGCAGATAAAATTTAAAAACTATCTGACACAATGTACACAGAAAATGTGGTGAGACATTTCTGAGGCAGATGCGTGGAGTTGAATTTAAGATAGTACGCGTGATGTAGAAGCAAAGGAACAGAGAAAGGCATTTAAAAATGAAGTATAAAGAGTACGAAGTGAAAGAATTACTAGCTGAGAAGCCTAAATGAATCACAGCTTGGGGGCTATTGCTAAAAGGCTCGACAAAGAAAATGAATACCTCACCTAAGAAAACTGTTACATAATTAATCTAGAAAAAAATGTAAAGGATAACGATGAAAAGTAAGTATAAAGTCCCTGCCAAAATGGCCAAGAACCTGAGGTAAGATGGGCCATAGGCCCATAATGATAGAGGAAAACCTACTATCACTATTCTGCTAAAGGAACCTAGCAATGAAAAGGACTTTCAATGACATATCGCTGTGCCCATCCAGCCCAGCAGCATTCAGCCTTCATCAGAGAAGCTGCTTCTTACAGCAAAACAGAGATTCACCACTGAACAGTGTCCACTGGAACTCAGTCTTAAAAGCCTTCCCTTCAAAGTTCAGAGATCTATTCAAAGGAGGAGACTGAAAAGTTGCAAGAAACACAGATGATGGGTGACTCTAAGGAGACAGCATCTTCCAGACCCAACAGTGCTGATGCACATATGGATACACAGAGCCTGTTGACAGCATGCGTACAACCTACACAGGTTCAAACCAGAGGATACTCTAGCACTGAAGAGGGGAAGTGGACACAAAATGCCACTCCTAATTGCAAGAAGATATTTGCAGTTGATATTTGCTAAGAAAGGGAAATCAGTTTTCCCCAAGGGGGTGTCACTTAGTATATTAACCACATTCCAAGGCAGCCCCATGCCCAGGAGTAGTTGGCCAACATAAAATGGTCCCTATATATTTTGTGTGCTTTTTGTTTTTGTTTGTTTGCTTTAATTTTGTTTGCTTATTTGTCCTGATTTTTTAATATTAATTTTTGAAGAGAAAAAAATATGAAGTTGAGTTGATGAGGGAGATTAGGGAAGCCTGAGAAAGTTGGAGAATAGAAAATATGATAAAAATGTATTATATGAAAGACTAAACGCAATAAATAAGAAAAAGTTTATTTGAAAACAAAAAGAAACAAGTTGATAAATTGCATAGGTAATTTAAATTTTTCACTGCTTGCATTTAGATAAATAAAATATACATAATCAATGAAGTGGTTGCATTTTAAGAAAAATGAAAATTGACTTTCTATAATAATATAAATGTAATAAAGAAAAATATACAGAGTGGCTCAAATGTATTAAAGAAAATTATATTTTCGTCAGTTTTTCTACAAAATCTTTAGAAATTATATATATTCATAGATAATTATATATGTAATAAAAATTAGGTCAAGCAGTGGGAAGAATTTTTAAAAGCAGAAATGGTTTTGTAATATTATTAATATTTTAGATGATATAATTCTTAATTCTAAAAATATAACAATAACTTAGTAAATATTAATTGAGAGCTGTGTAAACTGTGAGAAAACTATGCATCTGCAGAATTTCAAAGCTTTTATATACACCAAGAATAACCAATAAAGAGTTAAAAAATTAAACTCATATACGACATGACAAAAATTTTTTTAAAATTTGAAAAAAAAAATCCCAAACCTTGGAGAGTCAACAGTGACTCATGGTGAGCAAAGGGTTAAGTCTGTCAGCATAAAAACTCCTATAGACTGAGAATAAAAAAGATCAAGAACACAAAATAAATAGCCAAAATGACACAGCTTACAGAAATGAAAACAAGTGGTCATCCTGACCACTTCTATTTTATTGATAGCAAACTGCAAATGGCTTCCTGATGTGGACGGGTCACCATGCTGCCTTCTTCTTCCTAATATTCAGCATCCAACTGGGTGCTCCCCGAAGGACTAACTTTCCACAGCAAGCCTTCATGCTATCACTTACTCGTCTATTTTTATTTTCCACAGCTGTTATCTAGCTCCAATCCACCTTCTCTCTCATTGACTTATTTTAATAGCTCCTAATTCATAGCTGCAGCTATTCAATTCCAACTGATAGAATGCAAACATTTGTCAAAGTGAAAAAAACAAACAAACAAAACCAAAAAACATTTTTAACTGAGTACCTATCATATACCAAACACTTGTCAAAGGTGGGCTACAGTGAAAAAGAAAATATATGCTTTGTACTCACAAAGTTTCTGGAAGAAGGTGTTAGAGATACATAAGCAGGTGATGAATGGGGTAGGAATAACCAATTAGCAGTGATCGGCGGCCTTCAAGACTCAGGGAGTCATAGCTATCACACGCAGAATGTAAGTCCAGCACCGAAGAAAGTATATTCTAGGCATACTGATCATGAGATGACAGTGCTTGAGATTTTAAGAGTTAACAGGCTTACGCTAGTTAGTTTTAAGTCAACTTGACACAAGCTAGAGTCTTTTGGGAAGAGGAAACCTTAGATGAGAAAATGCCCACACCAGATTGGCCTGTGGACAAGCCTGTTGTGTATTTTCTTGCATGATGATTGATGAGAAAGGATCCAGCTCACTGTGGGCATTGTCGCCTCTGAACAGGTGGTCCAGGGAACCATGAGAAAGCCGTGGGGTATAAGTCAGCAAGCAGCATTCCCTCACTGTTTTTGTTTTGGTTCTTGCCTCCAGATTCCTGCCTTGAGTTCCTTCCCTGACTTCTCTGGGCAATGGACTGCAAGCTGTAAAATGAAGTAAATTCATCCACCCCAACTTACGTATGGTCATGGTGTTTTATCACAGCAACAGAAACCCTAACCAAGACAGGACTGAGTACCTGTGCTTTATCATAGGTGATACCTATGATAAAATAAAGACAAAAGAAACAATCTTTACCTCACACTTACTTTGGAGATGACCTCAGCTGGTTGTTTGCTAGCATGGGTGAGGCTGTGTGAACTTCTGTCCATGACAAAGGGAGCGAAACTCACTGTGGAATATTCATACCATGTTTAGTTTAAAAATAAATACAAATAATCCCCATCCCTTCATTGACCCTCTAAGCTTTGGCTGTCTTCACTGAAAAACATCCTTTTAATTTTATCCTGAAAACAACATGGAGAACGACTTTCTTTCAAAACAAGTTTACTCATGAAGAGAAACACATGTTCCAAGGACAAACAACATTCCAGTGTCCAGCTTACTGCTACTTGATTTCTGCAGGATGACTTCATACTTCAGCTACTGAACGTGTCTTCACACATATTATTTCTTCCTCCATTCTATAATTTTTCACAGAAGGCTCATTGTAATTTATGCAATTAATTATAGGACATGTTTGAAATGCAGTTACTCCCCAGGTTATTAATAATCTCTAAGAATAACTAAGAGTTACATACCAGCATAATTTTAAAAATAAAACTTGGCAAGAAAATTTTAAAAATTTACTCATAAAAATGCATTTGTGTACATAAGGGAATGTATATGTAAAAAAGATTTATGGGTATAGTAGTTTAATTTTTATTGCAAACTTGAAAAGATTTAGAATCACTATGAGAAGACACTTATGAGTGCATCTAAGAGGGGATTTCCAGGGAGATTTAAATGCGGAGGGCTGGCCCACCTTAAATGTGAGCAGCTGTGCCCATGACTGGCGCTGTAGAGGAAGTGAAGAGAGAAAAGCCTATAGGTGAACTACCATCCCCTGACTGCAGACAGTAGTCATCAGCTTCCACATTGCTTCCGTGGCTTCCCCACCATGCTGGAGTGTACATTCAAACCATGTGCCCAATCCTCCCTGCTTTAAAGTGCTTCTGTCAGACATTTCATCACATCAACAAGTAACTAATTTAATGGGTAAACCAGGATACTGCTGTTCTAAATAAAAGAGAGAGAGAGAGAGAGAGAGAGAGAGAGAGAGAGAGAGAGAGAGACAGCATCACAGAGACAAAGAAACACACAGGGAGGGAGGGAGACAGAGAGACAGTCAGAAACCAACTAGGAATATTACCATGATTATATGATGATACGTCAAATTAATAGTGAATGAATGACCCACTTACCCAACAGTAGCCTGAACAACATTCACATTTGACAAAAAGGCCTAACTACACATTGAACATATGGTAGAACATAGCTACAGTGACAGATTTTCCCAGTGACTAAATCAACCACTTCTTTTTTGCTTTTGTGAATGAAGTTCAGTGGGCAGCTGGATAGAGTTGGGAGGACCTTTCCCATGACATCATTGAGAGACCCTGGCAAATCGAACCTCACCACCTTTAAACTCTATCTTGCAAGATTGCTAGATCCAGGACTGCAATATCTAATGGAGACAGGAAGGAGTCCCTCCGATGTTCTTAGACAGGTAGAAGCTACACAACCATGTTTATCCATGTTCCATTGGTTAACATTTGCCTACCTTCAAGGAAGCTGGGGAACGCAATTCAACCAGGTGCCAACATGGGGGGGGAAATAGTCAATGAACATTCAGCCAATGGTCTTTCATAGACTATTATAGGATGTTTTGTTATCAAATATCCTACCACAGTTAGAATACAATGATTCCTTCCTTTTTCCTGGGAGCAGTCCAAAATCCCGTCTTGTTACTCAGCACCAACTCTAAGTGGGTGATCTGTGAGTCAAGAGTGATCCTATCAGCTCTGGAGATCATTCTTTGAGGAACAGCGACCTTTGCCCAAGTACAACTTGCAGTGGCTATTCCACTAGCCTCCCCATACCAAACACAAGAGTGGCCACAGGGGGATTGGGCTTATTGTTGTTGTTGTCTTTCTGTTTCTTTGTTTTTAACAATAACTGCCATCTAGTAAAGATAATAAAGGAAACAGAGAAGGCTCACATCTGAGGTAGCCATATCCCTTGAGCAGCATTTTGAAGTCCTCTGCTCTGAAGTGAGGGCATTTTTTTGTGTGTGTTTTTTTTTTTTTTTACTTCAACTTGCTTTAGGAAAAAAGTTCTTTGTTGCTCTTTGTGGTCCTCTTGGACGACATTCCACCATGGCCTTCCTCCTCTTGGAGGGTGTTCTTTGCTCATTACCATCACAAGTCACACTTGAAGGTTATGATAGGGATTCTACCCTTCTTTGGGGACTACGCAATCTTTGTCACATACTTCTTCCTTAAATAACTACTGTGGCCTGTGCATACTTTTCCTAACAGCAATTCAAAAGGTGCTAAAGTTAACTCTTGCAATGTTTTTGGCATGACAAATAATTCAGCACAAAGATATGTGGTTATTTTTGCAAATAGTATCCTCCCAAGGTGTTTTTTTTAAATTGCAGATTTCAAGTCTGCTAATTGGTTTTTCCTTGTCTCTATATTTCAAGGCTGACATATTTAGGAGGTAATTCTATACCTTTCCTATTATCTAGGATAGAGCCCTAAGTCTCAATTTAACTTACTGTTTGGAACTAAAAACATTGTGTTTTCTTTCTTTTTTGCTCCTGTTTTATCTGCAAACTAGCAAATTGTTAACATAGCTCATCTCTCTCTGTCTCTTTGAAACTCCATTTCATTGATAAAAACAGATAACAACACTCACTAAACACTAAGTTTCTACCTTCACCCTGAGACAAGGGGTCAGTAGGCATAGGTCCAATGTGCAAGTGATTGCAAATGACCTCTTTAATAATTGTCATACAACAAAGCTCCCGTTCTCCAGACCTGCAGAGTGAACCTCATCTGACTGCACTAGGTATTTTGTAGTCTATATTCCTCACATGAGCTCCCTCTTCCAGCATCAAATTCTGCAATAGAATATGCTACATGGACTGTCTTTTAATCCAATTTCTCTTTAACTTAATATTCACTTTGATGAACACTAAGTCTCTGTAACTTACATAGAGAAAAGCCTCTCGGTTCTTTCTGCTGACATTTACTCCTTCATAGGAATGGTGGAGAGAGAGCACCCAACTGTGGGACAAAAGAAGGTAAAGAAGCTTTGTGGGCAAGGACTTAAGTGATTGACACAATTTTCTTCCTCATTCTGTTCATAACTTACGTAATTCTTTGTTCTTATGTAATTCTTAAGTTCTTTGACTCACACTTAATTCAAGATAGGTTAGTTGGCCACAGGAAGTCTGAGGCAGGTGAACCTGTGTGCTTTGGAGAACAGCTTGAAGGTGAGATACTGTCTTAAAAAACAAACAAAAAACCCCATCAAAACAATAAAAACAAATGAGATCTCTCATACACACACACACACACACACACACACACACACACACACATACACAGAGTGAGGAAAAAAACTAAGAAATGTAAATTAGTTGAAAACTATAATAATTGGTTTAAGTAAATAGCCAATCATCCAGAATGCAGAGGGATAAACTCCAGATGGATTAAGAATACACATTTCAACATGAAGCTATTAAAGTACTGGAGGAATAGCAGGGTTATTTGGGGATATCATAAACTTTACAGGGCATGAGAATTTTCATGGCTGAGTGGAGGAATGAGATGCTGGATCAGAACCAAGTAATTTTATTACTCACAGTAAAAACAAGACACACAGCATGAATATAATGCCTATGCCAGATCCCCAGGAGATTTTGATCCTGAAGACTACCCCAAATCTCAGTGTTTCACTAGACTCAAAGGACTCAGAAAACTTGGTTGTATTTGTTGAATGCTTTGTGATTTATTTACATCATCGTCATCATCATTGCCTCCTTCCTCCTCCTCCTCCTCCTCCTCCTCCTCCTCCTCCTCCTCCTCCTCTTCTTCTTCTTCTTCTTCTTCTTCTTCTTCAAATAGGACATAGATTAAAATTAGCACAGGGAGAAGGGCAGGGCTTGACATTCAAGAAACAACAGGTGTGCTTGTAGGCATCCTCTCTCAGTGAAGCCATGGACACGCATTCTATATATTTACATCAAAACAGATGATGTCAGAAGTCTGAGAAGTTCGTCTAAACTCCAGTGACCAGAACTACCTGTCTGTCTGCCTTTTTTCCTTCCTTCCTTCTTTCTTTCCTTCCTTCCTTCTTCTTAATGAAGAAACTGTCACACAGGTGCAAACTGCCAACCTGACCTCAGCAACTCATGCCTACATCTCCTAGAACAAAGAAATGTTAAACACAAACCATATTTCTAGCAATAACTTATTGATCATAATGTCAACTTATAGTATAAGTTAATCTGCTAGAAACCAGTGAGACAGGTCCTAACTAGGATTTTCTCACAGTGAGCTCATTCTCCTTGCAATATGTTATAGTCCATGGGATATGTTTCCAACCAGGCAAGCTTACTGGGACCTTGGTGTCTTGGATTTTTAATTGGGTCAATTTTACACACACACACACACACTCATGATTGATGTTTGGTACATATCCTCTGTTTTTCTAGGGTACACAAATATTTATAAATTACTTTGCTAAACACACTATCTGACCAAGCAAGTATTCTATGACCCAAGTTCATACATATACAAACAATTCTTTTCAGGCAGAAATGTTAGTTCCCAAAAGGAACAGTCCAGAAGATAGGCAAATCTTGGGAATGTGCAAAGTTTGAGGAACCCAAGTCTAGTGGTTGACCTTTCCTATACACTTATATTGTCCAAAGTCCTGCAGAGGGAACACAATGAGCCATTGTAGATCTTGCACATGCAGTGGGTTGTTACTAAGGAACGGGTACATTTAGTGCTAGGGAAGTATTATCCACTCCTTGTGATTGGTCAGCAGAAAAACAGCTTGAGAAATGAACATGGTGAAAAGCTAATGAAGTCTTAGTATGCTGAACAAGATGGCAGGGATGCTCAAAGCTTATGACAGATTCCCCCCCACCCCCATCCTGTGTGGAGTTTCTTAAGCAAGGCATAAAGCAGAGTGTAAGGTTGTAATGAGTTATGAACTGGATCATATAAAAAGTATATCCATAGCATGTTACTGCCACAATGAAACTAGGACATAGAACACAGGAAGCTGAGATCTTTGAAAGATATGAACTGGATAAATTGAAAAATGAACTTTTCTTGACTCCATCAGAGAAGTGAGTTGGTAGTGGAAAAAACAGACCTGGAGAAGTCCAGCCATTTTCTAAGAGTGGATGGTCTCTGGCTTACTTGTGATGGGGTTGCTCTAGAACAGTGGCTCTCAACCCGTAGGTCATGACCTACCTCTACCTCCAAAAATATTTACATTATGATTCATAACAGTAGCAAAATTTGTTATGAATTAGCAACGAAAATCATTTTATGGTTGGGGGGTCACAATATGAGGAATTGTACTAAAGGCTTCAGCAGTAGGGAGGGTGAGAACCGCTGCTCTAGAGCGATTCAGCTCAACTTTTTGATGGATTATTACAGCTGAATGTGGACTAATTTAGAGCATATAGTCCAAGGTCCATCAGAATAGAGAGAGCTCAAACCCTCTTCTGGACTAGTGAAGATGAACCTGCATTGGGCATGCATGAGAGGAGACACAGAAGAGAGGAGGCAAGCTTCTGGTTGAATTTCACTTGAAGTCTTTGTTCATGGACATTTATGCTACAATTAAAGCATCATATTGGTTGACAGGAAATTGTTTTGATATGGGCAGTAAGATTGACTTGGTAATATTTTTCCAAATTACACACAAAATCTCATTTAGTTGAAGAGCCCAACATATGACAGACTCCTTTCACTTTCTTGCACTTTGTCTTATGGGCTGGTGTTTTGGCTATGCAGGCCAAGAGGTGACACAAAATGGAAAATGGAATACTTGTGATTAATTGGAACATGTTGAAAACCAGAGTGAACTTGCATAACAAAACTGGTACCAAATGATGGGCAGACTGGCTGCCCATAATTTCCAAATAGCCAAGAGCTGTTTGATGGCTATTATCTACTACACCAGAGCTCAGGATGTGACAGTGACAAATAATTGATCCAAGAGGATTCATTTAGTATATTCTCAGGTTTTACCCATGCTATAATGTCAATACTTCATTTCTAGTATAGATCACATTTTGTTTGGGTATCTTGAGTGTGCAGCTATTATTTGCACTATGAACATTCGTGCTTAATTTTTAATGAGAACACATTTCCCAGTCTTTGGGAAATACAGCTAGCTGACTGTAAACTGGTTATATAAAAATCCCATTATTCCCAAACTGGTACATTAAATGGTGGTCCATAGGTCTCCAAAAAATGTTAGGTTTTTAAATTTTTTAAATGTGGGTATATGAATGTGTGCACATGACTGTGTGCATGCTGAAATCAGAGGGTATCAGATCCCTTGGAGTTAGTTACAGGCCTTTTGCAGGATGCCCAGCCTGTCTTGGGTGCTATTATCTGAACTCTGGTCCTCAGAATCACACAGCAAGTGCTTGTAACCTGAGCAAAGCTGCTCATTGCTCTTTCATTTCCAGTTCTTCAAACAGCATCATCTCAATGGACATTAAAATTCCTTCTCAAGTTTGTAACTTGGTAATTGCACTTCCAAACTTGAGACTTTGGGTCTTCATAATTTTGTTTCTTGACTTAGGTTAACCTTATTTTCAATTCTACTACTTAAGTTTTGACAACACAATACAGGTATGCACAACATGCCTTTCTTCATAACTTCCTCCCTTTTGGTCAGGCACGTTTACTTTCTGGTCTCTTTAAACAGTGCTCTATAGGTAGAAACACATTTAATTTAGGTTACTCAGTGTCTTTTTTGAAGTAAGTTCAGCATTTGCTTTTCCTCAGTATTTATTTCTGCCTCCTGCCCCCCTGTACACTGGGCCACACTTTGTGCATAATTTGCTGAAAATTAGATACAGTAAATAATAAAGTATTTGTAAAATCAGTACCCTATGCCTGCCTAAGGCTGGTGATAGTTTCTGAATTACGGAATTAAGTTCTTTTGATGTATAAAGCCATTTGCAGTCTGCTTCATACAGCTGAACACCATGCTAGTTTGATAGATTCTCTTAAGTGCCTGGAATCAGTACTTCTATGTTGATGGGTTGGCTTCAGACATGCTTTCATCACTTACACACCAGGATGTGATTTCCCCCCTGGTGAGTGTTGAGGGTGCTTCAACTAGGTCCTGAGCAGGTACCCATAGTCTGTGCTTGGGCATGATCTGATTTCTAGAAAATGTCAGGAATTTCCAAAGCCCCAATGAGCATACATTAACTTCTTCAGATTTCCCTCTAAGCTTTTTGATTAATGTACCTTTTACCTCAACAGCTTTTTGCTGCTTATGGCAGCCTTAATGTCAAACTTCCGGTTTCTGAAAAGCTAGCTTAGGGGAAATGGGATCAACCTAAGCAAGTTTGCACTTACATTAAATAAAGGAAGCTTTGCCAAGTGGGCGACTTCCAGTGAATTAACCACAGTTCAGACAATTAATGTTCCCTACAGATGTTGCAAACTTATTTCCACTAGCTGTTAGGCTGGTCTTCCTTGTGATAATAAGGCTGTTAGTTTTCAAGGCTACCATGGATCTGGAGTAGGGGATGGGCAAATTAAAGCCAACAACCATCACTGTTTCATCAGTAATCTGTAGTTTCTGACACTGACACACACACACACTCACTTCTTGGATTACTGCAAGCCTAATTCAAGCTTAATTTTCCTAAGTTCAGAGAAAGTTGGTTCTAGAAGTTTAGACACTTCTTTCAGTTTTAAGACTCCATGTCTGCAGGTTAAAGAAAAAGAACCAAGCACACACTAGCTGACTGGTTCAGAGGCTTAACACTGAGAGTGCTCTCGGGCAGATAACACAGAATATAGGTATGTCTTCCTACTAAAGTTTGAGGCAAGATAGTGTCAACAGAACGTGTGATGTTAAATATCAAAGAGGAAGGTTTTAGAAAGACTTGCAGAGCTCCCTCAAGGATCTGCTGCAAAGTCAATCTATGCAATGCATAGAAAGAATAATCAAGGCTGAGACAAAAATCACCAGGAAGCGGATGGGACAGGGTAGGCGCTCACAGTCCCAGGCAGTTTGTGATCCTATATAACAGGAAGACTTGCTAGGACAATATTACAGTAAGATAAGCAAAAGCCACAAACCCAGGGCTTTTCAACCTTTGAATTGCATTTTAGTCTGAAATAAACGGAATTTTATTGCTAGAGAGCTCAGCAATATTTCTAGACTATTTGATTGCTGTCGTACCTTTCCTGAAATAACCGGAACCTCTCCAGACAGTAAGGGCAAAGTCACAAGAAACTGAGATGCCCTACTCTACACTTGCAGTTGTTCCATCTGAAGTCACAACAGTAGAACAGGAACCAGTCTGGTTCTAAGGTAAGTGCACTGCCATTGTAAAGACTCCGTGAAATAAACTGTAGCCCTAAATGTAGGTATGCCTCCAACTTTTAGGTGGA
Organism: Rhynchomys soricoides; assembly: GCA_019843965.1. NCBI lineage: Eukaryota > Metazoa > Chordata > Mammalia > Rodentia > Muridae > Rhynchomys > Rhynchomys soricoides. The sequence goes on along the minus strand of JADRCH010000115.1, from coordinate 461,968 downwards.
CTCCTGGCCCCAGGAATTCTCTTAGGCAAGCTTACAAATCTGCAGAGAGCACTCCAACCTGCTGAGGTACACACACACACACACACACACACACACCCCTCTTACTTTTTTTGAGGGGGGAAGGTGGAGGCGGGTTGCTTGGACTGAAGATTCAAGAAAACTCCACATCTCCTAAGCATGTAAACCAGAACCTAGACTTGCTAACTAGGCGCTTGCAGGCTTTACCTTGTTCTAACAGAATTAACATGCAGGCCACATAGAATCCAGTTAGCAGTTTAATTAACTAACCACCTTTCTTGTTTTCCAGTGTAGTGAAAAGGCAAACAGTTGAAGATCTTCTAAAAACCTCTTTTCCTTTAGAATTACTGTTCTGTATGAAGTAGGTGGTTCTTTAGCAGTCAAAGAACTTCTACTCAGCCATTTCAATCCCTCCCTCTTCTACATTTCAACACAAGATGAAATACCTGCATCCCCAGTACTAGGAGAGTAAAAACCCAGCCCCCCTTGAGCCACACAGCAAGATACTCAGTGGTAGAGCATGTACAAGACCTAGAATGCATGAGGCCCTAGATTCAATTCCCAGTGTTGTACTCCAATATGTAGCTAAGTGACTAGACACCATGCATAATTCTTCTGTACCATGAACATTTGTTATCCTGTACTTGGTCCATGGACAGAAAAACTAGGGCTCTACTTATCCATTCTTCTTCACTGAGCGGAAATACTTACTGGAGGGGCACTTAGAACTTAATTTTTGGTTGTGTTGTTACACATAAGCAAGCTGCTTAAACACTGCAAAGATAAGTCACAAGTAACTGCAACTATGACAAATTAGTATTTATTCATATAATATTTCTATATCCACAATGAAAATTGCCATTTCTGTTTTGCTTATAAAGATATTTTTTAGTCCTAATTTATTTTCCCACTATTATTTAAAATATGTCCTAACATTTTTTTATATGACATTTATTGTATGTATGAGCATATGCATGTGTACACAGGCACGTGCCACACTGCATATGCAATCAGAAAACAACTTTTGTGAGATAGTTCTGCCTTCATACCAAGGGAATCACAGAGGTCAAACTCAGGTCATCAAGCCTTAGGAAGTGAGCCATCTCCTAAGCCCTGTTTGCCTTATTTTCAAGGCAAAGGCAAAGCTTAACTAGTGAAATATATTTTGTAACCATGAATGAGAAAACCTAAAATTCCATAATATCTAAATTATTTTATGTAAGAAATAATTTGGGACAAGCATTCTTAGGAAACAAATTTAGAGATCTGTAAAAAGATTATGTAAATATCCCCTAAACTCACATAAATAAAGAAAAACAAGCAATATATTTTATACCTCTTTTAAAGAGACTTAAAATTTTGACAGAAAGCTTGGAAAGAGGCAGCAAGCATCAAATCAATCATCAAACGTAATTTTCTTCCCCTGAAACACAGTGATTTTGGACTGCTGCTCCTTCCGCCTCCTGCTTGCTTCCCAGGAAGGATGCAGGGGTGGGTACAGCGGCTGCTTCACACTCTCAAAGCCTCTGCGCGCACTCTTTGTAAACTGATTCTTGACTGGAGGTTCATTTTCTGGAAAATCTGGGAAGAGAATGCAAAAATGACAAGTAACTATACCCGAACAGGACAGATTTCACTTCTCCACACCAGTCATTAAAGAAAATCTCATTTTATTTAGACACTGTATCTCACAAATTAAAGCTGAACCCCAACAGAAGACTGTCAAATTAAGAACTTACACGAGAGGTTAATTTGCTAATTATTGTATGCAGATTCTTACCAACATGGGAAGACAAAAACAGGCTAAAGAAAACCAATAAAAACTGATACTGACAGTGATGTGGCACTCAGTTTCTATTTGTGTGGGTGCACACATCAGGAATACTACTAAGAAAGGACAGCTTTCGTCCTTTACTGTGACAAAGCAATGCTTGTCTGCTTGCATGCAGGCTGAGCAGTCTGTACACACCTGGGGCTTTATTCTTTGGAGCCTGTTCTCTGGGATCCCTAAACAAAAACAAAAACCAGAACAACATTAGGACAGAAATGACAAAACAAATTCTCTGATGATGGAATGGGTGATAAAATTCATCTACAACATTGCTCACTCTAATGTCCAATTAAAGAACTCAGCTAATCAGATACTCAATTCCACTGACCCTACCCCCCTTTCTTCCACCCACACAGAGACCTCTGGTCAATGAAAAGTAATCCATTTTGGCTAACTTGCCCTTGCTCTAGAAGGCTATCTATAAAAGAACTTCAAACATTTTCTCAAGGTAAATCATTTCTGAATGATTTACATATAATGAAAATTAAAGTCTTCATGTTTGGTGCAGAACCAAGAAAAACCTAGAAACTTTTTGGGCATGACCGTGTCAGATAGGTAAGTATTTTAATTACTTTCAAGGCTCTATGCTCCAGGTTTAGGAAAAATATTGGCTGTATTATTTTATTAAAGACTATCTCTGACTAATAAATACACAGAAAATAGGTCATTATCTTTTAAATGACCATCTTCAGATTACTTACTTATTGTTTAGATGGGCTTTCTAAACAAAGCTAATCACAGGCTCTACATTAAACTGCACCATCATTCTCTACCAGCTGAGAGTGAGAACTGAAATGAGACTTTACAGCTGAGCAGCTGTGAAAAGTGCCTATCCGCAGGCATGGAGAATAATATCCCAACGTACAGTGGTCTGGAAAAATGCAGCCCCATGCACTGAACCATGGTAGTGAGCGGAGCTTGGAGTAGTAGTAGGCTATCATACACTTATCAAAAAATTCTGTTCGTCAAGACAGATGTGAAAACTTTGTAAGTTTCTCACTAAAAAATAAATATTTTGAAACCCTGATAATGGAAAGAGCAAACGCTAACTTAGCCAGGCATGTCACTGGGCTGTACAGTGACCTTTCATGTGAAGCTGGGCAGTGTGCCCCTGCTGTATGTTTCTATACACTACACAATTTACAAAGGTGAGGAGAGAGCACCAGGCCAAAGCCCCACATGGCTGAGAGAGCAGGTGCAGGAGGAGGTTCTCCCACACTGTGATGATATGCAGCCATTTCATATGGCAACCAAACAAACTGAGCCACTTCAGAATACAAATATGCCCTTACCTTCTGCAGCTTTTAGGTCCAGATAAAGAGTGGAAAAACACAGATTCTAACTTCCTGGCTTCTGGAATCAGCTTGTGTTTATCGTTTCTGACATCCCAGTGGGTTTCAAGTGTATTTGTTTTGGATGACACTTTTGGGAGGGGCTTCTGTTCCTTAACTGAGGAGTGGACACCACATTCCTTCTTTCGTGTCCGTCTGGCTTTTCCAATAAAGAAGTCGTCACCACTGTCACTGTCCTCGGATGCAGAAGACTGTTTGTAGAACCGTTCTTCAGTGCTGTCATCAAAATACTCCTTTTCCTCCTCGCTCACCTCTTCCTCACTGCCACTGTTATCAGCGGGTTCGCACATGCTGTCCTTCTCCATGGTTCTGGTTGAGGCTTTCCCCTGGTTGTTGTCCTCTGGAGTTGGGGACTCCTGGTGTTCAGAGTTAACCCCAGAACCCTTTCCTGAAGGCTTCCCTGGAGACCGTGGAGTGGCCACTGCTTTGGGTCCCCGCTCTGTCTTGGCCAGTTTTTCTTTTGAGCCACTTCCTGCCTTCTTTGCTGCTGTGTTGGCATCCTTTCCCTTCTGCTCACTGACAACAGTTCTCTCAAGATGCTGTGACTCACTTGCATCATCCTTTGACCTTGGGATGTCCTTACACTGGCTTTCTTCTGAGGTATTCTTAGATGACTCAGCCTCCGGAGCATTCTGCCTTGCATCTTTGAAGGCCTGGACAGCAGCTGCAAACAAGAGAGTGCAAGACTTGTTTCAACACAAGTACATACAAAATGTCACTGTCCCCGCACAGTACTGAGTCAGCTTATGTGGAGACATTTACAAGGACATCTGGAATCTATAGTACCTATGTCAGAAGTCACAAAGAAAGCTTTTCAGTACTTAAACACCATGTTTATAAGGCATGCTCAGAGACAGCAAAATGAAAAGAAAATTACTTTCTTCATGTCTCCTTAATCATGAAAAACAGTAAAAATATTGCTAAAAACAATAAAATAGCAACACTAATTTCTTTGTTAATACATTGACTAAGTTTCCAGACATTAAAATAAGTGGTAATTAATCTTTGACACAGTACTTAATTTCAGAAATATATTTTATAAAAGATACAAATTATGTAACAGTATGAACTACATCAGTATTTAAAACATCAACTGTTCAATATGATTATGTGTATATATTTTACATAAATTTTATATATAATAAATATTAAAAATTTGAAGAAATACAAATTTAGTATCTTTTTACGACATAAAACATCTTTCAAACTTACAGGCACATATCCATAGTTCTATACATTAAAGATGAATATTTAAAATAAATGAAATCATCTATCCAGAATCATACCTTTTAGCACATCAATTTTTTTCTTCAGAAGAGGGTGAACTGCTAATCTGGCAATTGCTCTTTCAGTTGCAGTAGAATCCGGCTGCAAATTGAAAGCAACAAATATATAGTATCAAAATTTATCTGGCACTACTGGAAATGATTATACTGTAATTTACCAATCTTTTGTATGTATTAGAGCACAGAATTTGCAAATATTCTCTCTAGATAAAGTACCTATGTAATCTACTCCAAAGACAAAGATCACACTGAGAAGCACATAACCAATCTTGAATAATTAAAATGTTACCATTTAACAGTCTAAAAAAACTTACAATTGTGCTGCATATCATTGGCTATACATTTGAAAAGGAGTATCTTCTACTTTCAAAGAATTTAAATGGTCTAAGAAACGGAAGTAAGAAAGACTCAATTATTGTATTAGTGCTAAGTTTGGATGACAGTAACATTTGAAGCCTCATTTAATGGAGACCTAGAATAATATAATGCTCTCTCCTTGTATTCTGAATGTCTTTTATCCCTGATATATGCTCAGAACCCAACACAGCTCATTACTAACACTTTACAAATACTTGATAATGGGACAGGAATATATAATTCTGCAGCATCTATTGTATTTACAAATTAAGAAATTCATAGCACATGCTATTTGCTTTACATACCCACTAGGGTCAACCTCTTCCAAATTTCTAGCTTCTAGTTCCATCCGGGGCTTAGACAGATCTCCCTTGGCATGTCAAGGAGACATCTTTAAAAGTTCCTCTCAAGCCCGTTTCTCCTACAGCCATTCCCATGCCCCTGTATGTTTCCCCTTCTAGGTGCTCGGTTACCCGATAACCAGTTTGCTTTCCTTCACATACCATGTGACTCCTTAAATAAAAATAGTGCCATGACAGACTTCCTAAGAAGGTAACATTTAACATGTTATGTATTGCTTTTGTTTTATTCCTAAGAAAGCAAATTTAACACACTAAACTTTAAAACATCAAGATGTTTTTTTACTTAGACAATGCCTCACTTAAATTTTAAAATTAAAATGTTCATAAGGAAAGCATATAGGCCACAAGCTTTTTGTCCATATACAGACCAACAATCTAGACTTGATTTCAAGATCATTTAATTTAGCTATTAAGGATCAAATTGGAACTCAAACTGAGATTTGTGAATTTAGTCTAATCCTTCCTCACAGGTCTTCCTCTACTTCACAAATCACTTGTGACTTAACTGAGAATTACTTCTGCACTAAATTGTTTAACGTCCAGTCCACATTAAGTGTATCTGTAAAAAGATGAAAATATTGGTGAAAAAGCCAAATCCAAACCAAGGCTGGGCTTGCTGCGTCTTGGCGGCTTTGCCTTGTGCACACCATGTGTTTAGTGCAGGGTCTCAAAGCCTGCACATCCACCCTCCTGCGGTACTCCCTCTGCACAGTTACTGACTAACCACTGTGGCTATCCTAGGCAGACTGTGATGAACTTCATCTGAGAGACAATGTCACAGAGACACATGAAGGACAGACACTGAGGCATCTCTGTGCAGCTACTTGGGCTTTGCAGTCTCTCAAGAGTGTTGACACCTGTATCAAAGCCTTCATGGGTTAGACTGGATGGCAGAAACCACAGCTTTCCTTATTTAAAACTGACACAACATTTGCCATGGAAAATTCTCAGGAAGCTGTGGTTTTTCACACACCTCCAGTTTCTTCCATTTCAAATAAATTAAACAAAAAAGTAGAAACACCCTCATCTTTTAATGGAAATTTTTTATGTTGGCATTGGGGGTTTATTGTCAACACAAAGGCATTTGTTATTCAATTTTGAAAACAGTTCTTCAAATACACTCTGGATGAAATTAAGTGCTTAAAAAAGAAAGATGACTTATGTGCAGCACTAATTCTTTGAAATGTTACCTAAACAAACTGTAAATCCACTGGTAAGAGCAAGAACATGAGTATTAACACTTGTAATAGTAAACTGGGATTAATTAAGTTCAACTCATTTTATTTAAAGAAACAAATCAGCAAATCATGATTATTGATGTACAGCTCTCATTTTAGAGAGTAAAAGCGTGTGCTCTGGAGCTGCTTTGACTGACCCCAAGAAAACAGATGTAGGTCACCCAAATCCCATATGCCAACATGGAAGCAGTGTGATGAAGCTTTATAGTTTTACAGAATAAAGAAGATCATAAGTCAAGGCAAGTTTAGAACATATTGGTGGGTATGGCAGAGAGACGAGAGAGAGGAAGCTTTTCTACAGGCCTAAGAAGCTATCCAGTCCTTCCCCAGCAGCCTTTCCCTTCTAGACACTTACATGCTACTGAGGCAGTGTCTGAGTCCCTGGCTAACAGAATCCTATGTGATAGCATCTCTTTCTGGGAAAATTTATATCACTAACCAGTCTCCAGCTTCCTACACCCACCCCTGACTCTGGCTTGGGAATTATGTGAGTGCCTGGTTCTAGACTTGTATTGTGAAACCAGCATTCTTGGAAAATGTCAGAGACTCCCCTATTTATGTGTGGGTTCTGATTTCTCTTAAGAGACACTGCCACGCTGTCAGCGTCTGATGCCACGTCTGCACTCTCCTCACACTCCACCATCCTGCTGTGCAGCTGCCTAGCGGACTGTCGACCATATTACTAGCACTACTATTAACTCTATACCCCAACAGTCCATCGCCGTGTACAAGAACTCCTGAATGTTTGAGCCAAAATAAAATCTCCTTTTGCTTCTATTAAGTTTTTTTTTGTGTTTGTTTGTTTTTGAGATAGGAAATAGATACATTTTAAACACAGAATGTCTTTATGTCTCTGGTTAACATACAATATAGCATATGAAGAACAACCATTAAAAAAACAAAATCATTAAAAAAATGGAATGGCAAAAAGTAGAAAATTGATCCGTATATCACATACTTGAATTTTAAGTAGATTGAGGGCAAAGTAAATCGTTTCTTTAGCAAGAAAACAACTTTAAAATACTGTTTTAATACAGCAAAGCCACTGGGCAATAATGATAGAAAGAGAGAAAACACTGAGCACCAAAAACTTCAAAATAAATAAATAAATAACAAATCCAAACTTTTAATAGTGATGTAAGTTATTTTCTTATAATACTTGCCATTACTTTATGTATTTGGCTACTAAAATTTGGTAATGGAGACAGGAGAGAGGGAGTGGAATGCCAGGAGTTAATTACAGAATAGAGAGAGGCATGGAAAAGCGGTCCACACCCCATGCAACCTGGCTACCTTGTTTCTATCACAGACATACCTTTTTGCAAGTTTTTTCAAAGTTGATTTCATCACTAAGAGCAGATTTAGTTATCACATCAGGTTTCAATTCCTGGGGGGGAGAGGGGGGGTAAAAAACAATTCTGGTTAATCTACGAGCATCGAGAGTTAAATTCTTTTTGTGTCTTGCTTTAGAAAACTTAATAAAAAAGTTAAGTTCTAGAAAGGAAATAATACCTGCCACAGTTAAGATATTACCATGATACTAGAAAAACTAAAAACAAATGTCTTTAAATGTAGATTCCCCTTATAGCAGCTTACAACATCAGGTTCAGTACAATTTCAAGGACTATAATCTGTAATCCAAAGATTCATATGCAGTCAGAAAGCCTTCAAATATCAAGTCTTCAAAAATACACATATACATACAGTTTTGAACTTAAAGGAATACTGTACACACAGGCTTCTGTAGAGGGGTAATCTAAAAGACAAACTTCAGCCTGGAAAAAGTAACTTTATTAACAATATTTGAGGTCAAAAATGAATTTTCAGGTTAGTAATAACTTCTGTGATACAGAAGTACAGTAGATAAACCTCATTATTTTGATTGCAACTGGAAAAAAGTAGAGGAACAGAAGAAGGTATGAAGATTATTATTTCATACATCAGATATGTAGGCAGGAGCCCAAAGGATACCACTTAAAATGGACAGACAATACAACATTATTTCCCAGAGGACCTCAGTTCTATTCCCAGCATCTACATGGCAGTTCACAACCGTCTGTCACTCCAGTTTTGGCTCACAACTGCCTAGACCTCCAGCTCTATCTAGGCATGTCTGATACCTCTGGCCTCTTCAGGAAACTGCACTCATATGCACAGACCATCCCTATGATTAAAATTAATAAACCATTAGGCAGGATCAGAGTCCCTGAACAGAGACCAAGAAAGGCTATTGGTCAATAGTGTGTCCCAGTTGCAGAAGACCCTAGCAGTTTAAAGATGCCAGTACCATGGGACAATCACCAAGAACAGCAGAAGCTGTGGAGTAGAGCTGGCCTGGGCCTAGGAGCAAGATGGGTATGCAGCAGAGGACAAAGCTGGAGAAATAACCCAAGCCCTTTGAAGGAGCCAAAAGATTGTGAGTGACTCCCAGACATTAGACACTGAGTTATTTATACACTGTTGGGAATTTGATTTTGCTTTCTTCAGACTAAAATCTGTGCCCTGGGCTCCTCTCTTTTGAAATAAGAAAGTACTTAACTTATTGTTGGTTTTTACAGGAGCCCACAGTTAAAAAGACTGAAATTGTAGAGATAGAATTTCAAACAGTTTTGAAGACTATGGGACTTTTAGGTCAACTTGACATCATTTTGGGAGGAACCGGATTAGCCTGTGGGCTAGCTTGATTTGCACTTTCTTAATTGATGTGGGAAGTTCAGCTTACTGCGGGCTGTACTACACTTGTGCTGGTATGGTGCTTGGGTGCCATAGGAAGTCTGAGCAATCCATAGGAGCATGCCAGTAAACCCTTCCTTACGGCCTCTACATCAGGCCCTAGCAGGTTCCTGCCCTGACTTCCTTTGATGACAGACTTAAAGTGAAACAAACCCCTTTCTTTGCAAGTTGCTATGGTCATGGTGTTTTATGACAGCAACTGAAACCCCAACTAAGATGGCAGATAACTGAAGCTATCATGACCACAAAGCAAAAACAAAGGTTTAGTAAATATTTGTTTCACATGTGTAAGTCAGATCTATAAACCACTGTCTCATGTACTCACTACTCTTTCTAGCTAGTCATTCCTCTGCTCTGCTTGTTTCACCATTTTATAAAATACAATTGCTCATAAACCTTTGCTGTGTCTATATTTCTTAAAAAAAGTTGTGAAATGGAATGCCACCTGCAATTTTAGTCACTACTTAGACCTTTACATCTCCATTCTTTCCATAATCCAGTAATGACAGTTACTTTATTAAAGACAGACATTAATTAACCATCTGCGTTACGCTATAGTCAGTGAACTGAAATGGAAACTATGAGACAGGACAGCATCCCTTCTAAAGGGATGGAGACAAGAGGTACTGAAACTGATCACATAGTGTAGTGTAACAGAACTGAGAGCCGAGAAGCCCATACCTGCCGTGGACATACAGATCTCTGTGCTATGCCTGTGGTGCATTGCAGAATACTGATTTCTAAGTACTTCATATGTATTTTTCTAGTTCTAGGTTAGAGTTTCCACTCTGGAGTCTTCCTAAAATCATGTTAGACACTAACCTAATCAATTGTTTTCCTAGGCTTGTTTCCAATTAGAACAGTATATTCTGACAGCAAAATTAACAATCTACTCTACACACCCACTTAAGTTTTAAACTAAAATGTACAAAGCCTGCATATATAATATAGAATTTTAAGAACTTTTTTAGAGACACCAACTTTTTTCATTTTAATTTAAAGTTGTCAATTTTATGACTTACCAGACATGAGTATTAAAACTAGATTTTAATATTATTAAAAATCAGACTATGACCAGCAGGATAAATACTCCCCAAACCTGCAACTTCTATCATAATGCATTTGAACAGTTGTAAGGATTTAAGAACTCAAGTTTTTCTCTGGAATTCATCACCACATACAAAAGATAGATTCTAGATTTGGCTGCCATTAGAAAGGAAATGGGGAGAATGTGAAGATGCTGTCTACAACTTTACTAGAAATAGCTGTCTTAGTCAGGGTTTCTATTCCTGCACAAAACATCATGACCAAGAAGCAAGTTGGGGAGGAAAGAGTTTATTGAGCTTACACTTCCAATGGCTGTTCATCACCAAAGGAAGTCAGGACTGGAACTCAAGCAGGTCAGGAAGCAGGAGCTGATGCAGAGGCCATGGAGGGATGTTACTTACTGGCTTGCTTCCTCTGGTTTGCTCAGCCTGCTTTCTTATAGAACCCAAGACTACCAGCCCACAAATGGTACCACCCACAAGAGGCCCTCCCCCTTTGATCACTAATTGAGAAAATGCCTTACAGCTGGATCTCATGGAGATACTTCCTGAAGGAAGGCTCCTTTCTCTGTGATAACTCCAGCTTGTGTCAAGTTGACACAAAACCAGCCAGTACAATAGCCAAGAATTACAAACTGAAACAAACCTCCCCATGGAATAATTTTTTATTCTTTTAAAGATTTATTTATTATTATTATGTGGATGGGTGTCTTGCCTACATGCCTCTTTCTTTCTTTTTTCTTTTTTTTACATTAATGGTTGAAAGTGCTTTGGGTACTTTCATGGTCATCAGGAAACATCTTGACAGGGTAAAAAGTTCTTTTTTCCAGAATTAGGAAACTTGAAATAATGTGCATGCTGGGCTGATTAAGGCCAGTGGAGTGTGCCATGCCCCTCCGAACTGGAGTTACAGATGGCTGTACGTTACAGCTGACATGTGGGTGCTGGGAATTGAATTTAGGTCCTCGTGAAGAACAGTCAGTGTTCTTAACCACTGATCTTATCTTCTCACACCATATAAATTTTCACATTCAAGGAAAATATACAGTACTCAGCATCTCTTGGCACAAAGTATTAATTTCATGAGCAAAGTATTAATGCTTCTTAACGTACAGAAAAAACAAAAGTATGTGATTTCCATCATAAAAATTCAACAATGTAAGATATGTTCAGGTTGATTTGAAACAATTTTATCTCAATATTGCATGCTTTTTCTCAGTTGTGACTCCTACAATTAATGGATACATAAAATCACATATATCCTCATGATTTGAGAGCAGAAGAGACTAGAGGAGGAAAGAGGGATGTCAGGACGTCAAGAACTCGGGAGAGTAGGCACAAAGTACACTTCGACAATCGTGAGAAAGGTCTTATGCTATAACACATCATTTTAAAAGATCAGTTTAGAGGGATGAAGAGAGGTCTCAGTGGTCAGCAGCACTCATTGGTCTTGTAGACGACGGAGGTTTTGTTCCCAGCATATACACGACAACTTACAGTTGAAGTTCCTGGGGAATTTGATGCCCTCTCCTAGTCTCTGTGAGTACCAGACACATGACATGTATTCTAAACACACCCCCCACACACACACAAAAATAAAAGTAAATAAATATTAAAAAAAAAAAAACCCATCAGCTTAAAGTATACAGAAACAATTAAAAATCTGTTTCCATTTTAACCCCATACTGAGCTCATACCCATTTTATAAGAGGATCTTTGTATCCCACTGTTATGTCCTACAAAATATGCTGGTGATATTTTCATTTTTTTCAAGTATCCATTATATCTTTCTGAAGTTGTGGTAGTACAGCTTGTCCAAGTAAATACCACGGGCTGTACTGAGAGCTGGACAGCTTTGGAATCAGAGTGGCGGTGCTAGGAAGTTTCTTAGGACTGGTAAGGTGCAGCGTGAGATGCCGGTCACTGGGAGATGGATGATTTAGTGGGCAGTGCTGTTGCTGTGTTAAGTATGAAGACTTGGACTCAATCCCCAGCACTCACAAAAAAAGCTTCGACTTTATTTTTTTTCTGTTTCCAGACACGTAACTTGAGATCTGTAGGTTTATAAGCTACCTCTTAATGAGAAAGAACCTGTTTCAGAAGTCAGGATGTACACTGAAACTTTAGAAGTATGAATATATTAGCAACTGCATCAAAGATGGGGCTCACACTTGCAGTGTATAAAATTAGAACCTATCATTTTACAGAATCATAAAGATCTGGTCTTGTCCCTGTGCCACTCTGCCAGGACCAAAAAGAAACTTACTCCCATTTCTAAAAATATACAGATTTTCTTCATGAGGATGGAATCTAGCAACCAAATACCCTGTTATCATACCAAGAGAGCTTAAGACAGTATGGCCTGAGGACAATTATAAAAATCTAGTGGTGTAGAAGCCAAAGGAAAAAACCCCTCTGGAAAAATAGAAAGTAGTTGTTCTCCTCCAAATTTAACTGTGGATCTACTGTATTGCGACTATTTCTTTGATACTCCCAAAAGTGCGAGAAACACTTCCTTACCAAACTATCAAAGACCTTTCAATTGGAAAAATGATAAATATATTTATTTCAGAAAAGGCTGATTATGTAAAAGTACCATGAGCTGGAAATAAAATTAAACACTTTGGCTATGTAAACATAAGAGTTGACTTAGTATTTCTATTCTGAGTTTTTATATTTCAGTGTAATTCTATGTTTGAGTTAATTAATGTCAAAAGAGAGAAAAAACAAAAGGAAGCAACAAGATTAAATCAGGCTAGCCAACACAGAATACCTTAATCCTCACCAGGGATTCAAATATGTGTAAAAAGTGTATGCATTCACTACACAGCCAGTAAACTGTGGCTCTCTGGGGTAACAATAAGTGGTCTTAATTACAGAGAAGACAGACATAGTTACTTTGTAAACTTTTCTAGCACTGGGTCTGACTTGGGACTGAATAAAACTAAAGAACAGAAAACAAACTTCACATATAGATAAGACAACTCCTCAACTAAAAAACTGAGTACAAATCAGATGTACTGTAAAGATGAAGGACTTGTCATCACACTCCTTACAGACTACACATATGTCCCTTGTATGTACTGAACTCTCTTACAAAAAAACCAACAATCACCTAGTGTTTCAAAGCCTGTGTATAACTAAAATTACAAATATTAACATTCCGAAGAAATCACATGAAAAGATCTATTAAATGGATTTTATGTATCTGACAGTCTTGTAGGAGTAACAAATACAAATAAATATACTTTACACTAAACAACCACTTCCTGTACCTCTCTTTAGGTTAACTGGAATGACTGTATCTGTTCAATACTTAACAGTATTACAATACTTAACAGTAAATACTTTTTTTTCTTAAAAAGGAATAGTAAAAAGCACTGATAATTTAACTCAATTAAAATATTATTAAAGAATTCTCTTTCTCTTTTATCTAACTTGAACTTAGATGTTATACCAAATTATAAAAGTCAAACATATACAAAATCACCCTGCAATTAAGATAACTGCTGGTACCAAATGTTTTTAAGTTCTGCAATAAAAAGGTTTCCAGACATTTAATGGTATGTTATTTGGTAAATGAAAGTTTCCACAAAGAAAAGGCAGAGAGGACCTAAAAATGATACCAGTGAGAAACCTGGCTGAAAAGACAACAACATGGACCATGTTGGTCCAACACTAAACTTATTTTAAGCTCTACAGAACCCAGTAAACTCTGACAGTACTCCATAAAAATGTATTGAGTTGGCAACAAGAGAAGCATGATGTCAGCATCACCATCCACATTCCCAAAGAACATGGACACTTAACTGTTGTGTTGGCCTTTCCTTAGAATACATGCCCAAGAAACAGTGAAATAAAAGCCTGAGGCATGAGGCACCATAAAACACAAATGAGTTTAGTTTGGCAGTTTTGACTCAAATTAGTCCAGCACTTCAAACCAGGAGACATGCAAGCTTACACATAGTGCAGTTTTGCAAACGTGCCACCCAGCATCTAGCTCAGCTACACAAATGAGCCTGCAGCAACCCACGAGACCTCGGCGAGGAGGTATCACTGAGAAGAGCTATGGGCTGCCAGGAGACACAGCACAGGCTGCACTCACATGCCTTTACCTTCATGGCACGGATCTCGTCAAGCAGCCTCTGGGCTCGCCTTTGGTTTTTCAACAGTGCGTCCTCACTGCCCCTACAACAGATTACAAGAGGAGCGTTGGGTTTAGAGCCATGTCACAATGAACAAGAATTTTAAGGTTTTGAGAAAAGCCCGTGTGAAAAGTGCTGCACCCTGCACTGCTGTTTTCTGGTCACAGCAGTACACTGATGTCACTGTACTGGAAACTGGACAGGACACACATTATCCTGGAGTCGTTTCACTGGAAGCCTTTCTCTAGTCCTTCAATGGCAGGTCAGCTATACCCTGCAATCAAAACCTCTATTTAATGTAATATAAGCCTCCTAAGATATGGTTAAAGTTTGGTGATGCTTTTATTAATTGAAAATTTGTTTTCTGGAATTAAAGAAAAAATAAACATGTTCAATATCTGCTTAGTCAGAAAAGAGGGTTATCTTCTAGAGCATTTATGAAGGAACAGAAAACTAGAAGCCACGCATTTGAAGGCTTTCTAAATCCTTGTGTTTAAACATTAGGAACTGTAAACAGGTTTCCATTAACACTATTGATACTGGACATAAATATTCTTTTATTCAAAAATATCACATAGTATATAAAAAACTGACAAATATTTCTACAGATACCGAAGATTTCAAAATACTAGGCCAAAGAAAGGATGATGAAATAAAACCATAACTGATTCAAGGTAGACATCCTAGACTTATTAACACCTTGAAATCCCTTCTAGTTACATAAAAAACACAAGGAACACTGAAGGCAATTCCATTTTAGAAAGAGGAAAGGGAGGAGTCTTTAAGAATGGGAGAAAGCATTCTGTTTCTTAAGCAACAATGGGTCAAAGCCGTGCAGGGCATGCTGACACAGCTCATTCCCTATATACTGATCATAGTTTGACCTTTTATTAGTTACAGCACTTTGACTTCCCAGGACTAACCTTTTGGACTTCAGTCTGCTGACACTCCTGACAAGTTTTCGGATGACCAGAACTCGGATTCGCTTCACTTCTTTTCTCATCTTTACAACCTTAGAGAAAAAGACGACAATATAAACAGATTCATAATGGAAATAAAGACATTCTGAACACTATCACACATTTAGGTCTGTAGTTTAACCAAACTTCTGCTTAATCATGATCAGCTTGATCAACTCAAGTTTCTTCCATAAAAATGTGGGAATATGACAAGGATGAGCATGTATGTTTGGGGACGGAGGGAGAACCAAGTCAGGATGCTGATTTTAACGCCAGAGCTTTCCCAGTGATTAGCGTTTTACTCATATTCTGTTGGGACTGGAACACGCTAAATTATGATTTTTTTTTTTTTATGAGAAATCTTTTGTCCTTGGCGATCTGCAACTCATATTTACCATTTCTGATGTCACACTTTAACTTTTGTGGAACAGTCTCAGGGCATGGTTTGGATGCTACAGGGCTGTCTCGTCTTCTTTGGCCTTAGCATGCTCGCACCAACCATCTCAGCTTTTACTGGAGTCTTTCTCTGAGATGGGAAATGCCTTCCCATGGGCTTGTTAACATCTATTCTTCCTGATTGGCTCAACATGTCTGCATGTCACAAATTTCATACTACTGCAATTAAAGGGTACCCCTACAATTTACAACAAAAGTAAAAGTATTTTACTTTTAATCCAATTGTGTTTGGTTAAAATAATAATTAACGTGTGTTCCCTCAAGACAAATTCCATGGAAGTCAACAATCTCATTTTACTCAACGTTGGCTCTAAACATTTCAAATAGTGCATGGCAGATGATAGATCATGGCAACAGATACTTGCTGAACAACTAGAACCACAGCACACCTTCTGTTCTCTCACTGCCTCAGATATCAGACGGATTAAAAAACATAACTACTTTCTTTCCCACTAGAATTTATTTTTGCTATAAGACTTTTTTTGAGGGGAAAAAAAAATACTGTCTCTAAACACCAAATCTTGTATGGCTTGAGCTCATGAGCAGAAGGAAGGCACTGTGGCTGCCATCTGTGACCCAATGCTTGGGTGAAGGGAATAGAAAATGGAACATCTGAGGACAGCCTGTCCAGCATGCGTAGCCAGAAGCAAGCCTGGGCTACATAATGAGACTATTGTAAAGCAAAACAAACTAAATAAAAATGGAGAAATAGAATCATAATAGGTTATAATATATTGTAAAGTTAAGTTATTTATAAACAAAGTACTACCAAGTGACAATTTATACATTCAAACATTAATATTCCTCAAGGCTTAACCTTGCATGCTTATAAACTGATAATATACCACTCACTATTAAATACAAACAACTATTAACTAATAAATTACAGCAGGCGAAGCTGGTTCCCAGTCACACTCCAGTCACAGGAAAGCTAGTGTTCAACTCTAAAACTCTAACTCAAGAAGAGGTATGCTCGAGATTACTTGATAAGGCATTCTCAAAGCAGGGGATGCTTCCTATACTCACGTTCACACCAGTAGTGAACATTCTCTTTTTTAACCTTCTCAGTGTCTATGTATGGGCAACGGAGAAATTCGTGTATAGCATAGACATTTACTATATATAAAAGCGAAATTTTAATTTTTCTCACAACTACTTACTCTAAATACTTAGCTGTATTTTGGTAAAACATTACTAGTGGCCTTTTTGTGAGGCCATTAAAAGTTATCAATTCATTTGTCAACCAGGAATTACAGCACTAATTGGCAAAAAGCCAGAAGCTGGCACATATTTCATGTGAGTGGCAAAAGGCCAACACACTGAATGCATCATACTTGGGCAGATTCTCTGGGTTCAGAGGTGTGGGAAGCCGCCCGAGTCGCACCCACATTCGCCATTACAAGATGGTGCCTACATTCGGCCGAGGACAAGTTGTAAACAGGCTAGTGCGCATGCATCTGGTAATTTTCCACCTCAGAGTCTCAGCCTCTCTCGTGGCGTCATCTGGCCTGATGTGCGGGAGCCAATGGGGAAGCTCCGCGTCCCAGGCAAGCACTGTGACCTATATAAGGGACAGGCGTTCTGTTGTTCGGGGTCTCCACTCGTGGCAAGCTTATGCTCTCCCTCTCAAGATGCATTAAAGCTTTACTGCAGAAGGATCCTATTGTGCCGTGTCGTTCTTGCTGGCGAGACGGTAGCGCGGGACACAGAGGTGCACCTATGGTCCCAGCACTTACAGGCTAAGGATGGGGAATGTGGACTCTGGGGGCTAGAATGGACTATACAGCAAGATGCCTGGGTTGAGGTTGGGGGTGGTGGGTGCAACGGATTCTTCTCATGCAATACCAGCCTCCACTAAGACAAATCAATTAAAGTTGCAGAGAATGGATGGATTTGGCTGTATTGGATGCCTGTTTACCAGGGCTTCCTTCAAGTTTGGCAAAGTGGAGATTGTTGCTACCAATGATTCCTTCACTGACCTCAACTACATGGTCTATGTGTTCCAGCATGACTCTAGCCATGGCAAGTTCAAAAGCAGAGTCAAAGTTGAGAACAGGAAGCTTGTCCTCATCCATTCCCCTGGAGTGAGATCTCACTAACATCAAATGGAGTGATGCTGGTGCAGAGTATGTTGTGGAGGCTACTAATGTCTTCACCACCATGGAGAAGGCCAGAGAACACCTGACCCATAAGGGTTATCACTTCTGCCCATTCTGCTGATGCTCCAATGTTTGTGTGTGAACCAAGAGAAGTACAACCATTCATACAAGATTGTCAGAAATGCTTCTCATACCAGCAACTGCTTAGCCTTCCTGGCCAAGGACATCCATAACAACTTTGGCATTGGAGAAAGACTCATGAACAGAGTCCATGTCATCACTGTCATCCAGAAGACTGTAGATGCCCCTCCCTGGGAAGATGAGGCAAGATAGTCATAGGGCCATACAGAACATCATCCCTGCGTCCACTGGTGCGGCCAAAGCCGTGGGCAAGCACAGAACAGAATGGAAAACTCACTGGCATGCCTCCCATGTGCCCCCCGTGAATCTAACATGCTGCATAGAGAGAACTGCCATCAGCAAGGCAGTGAAGCAGGCATCTGAGGGTCCACTAAAGGGCATCCTGGGCTACACCAACAGTGATGCTTACTCTTCCTTCCACCTTTGAGGCTGGAATTGCTTTCAATGACAACTTTGTAAAGCTTATTTTCTGGTATGACAATGAATAGAGCTACAGCAATGGGGTGGTTGACCTCAGTTTACATGGCTTCCAAGGAATAAGAAGCCCTGGCCCATCCACCCAGCAAGGACACAAAAGAAAGGGAGGCCCTTGGCTGCTAGGGAAATCCAGGTCCCAAATCAGCACCCCAACACTGAGCATTTCTCATCAATAAAGTTCACTGCACCCTCCCCTCCAAAGGAGAGAGACAGAGAGAAAGAACACAAATGAACAAACTATACTATACAATGTTGTTTGGGTGGGTGAGGGAAGATTCTAGGTAAAACAGGTAAAGAGATAATAGTGGAAACAAAACTAAAGACACGTAGAGTCTGGAGAGAGAAAATGAAGTAAAAATCTCTAGCTCATCATTACTCAGACTGATGATCCCAAGCAGCAAAAGAGTGAACTTAAAATAACCCATTAGAAGATTCAAAGATCATAAGGCTGTATACCTGTGCTGACAGTGAGGTGCCACCCAGAAGCTAGGTAACCTAAATCGCTTCTTGGATAAATAACAGCATATAATAAAGTCAAAACCTAAACCCCCTGAAAAAGGAACAGACAGAAAGCCAACTCAAAGATAAGAAATGAAGAAAAGGAACCACAAACAGGCAAAAGCTGACCATGAACGAAAGGACACTCTGCCCAGAGGGCTCTGACTTAAGCCCTTTCTGCAATCCAATATTCCACTGCTGGTGGTGATCTGCAGACAAGAAACAGTGTTTTATAATGTAGGGGCCCTCTCTAGATGTCACATAGACCTTGTTGGGCCATTTTACTCATCTACACTATCTCTTAAAGCTAATGTTTACAGACAATTCGCTTGTGAGAAAAAGAGCTATATTTTGTGATTAACAATGAAAAGTTTTTTTGATACTATGGTCCATAGAAAAAATTAAGTGGTTTAAATTGACTTTTGCTGACTATCTGCTAGCTCATTAATCAGCTAACACCCAAGTAATGCATACCTTGCCATTTACTTGGACTAACCTTTAACAAAACTGATGGTTATTAGGAAAAGCTGAGCATAACTGCATTTTTGGAATACATTACAACTTGCACTGATTCACTCCTTCATATACAAAAATCATAAAACATGGATGAGGAGACGGGAAACAGGAGTGCTCATACACCGCTGGTAGGAAAGCCAACCTCTGCAGTCCGGATGGAGGAAATCTGGCCATCTTTAATAAAAACCCTCCTTCTGAGAGTCCAGCTAGAAGGTATACTTGTACCAACCAAGGGTCACACACAATGCTTCCCACACCCTACCCACTAGAACATGCTTCATAAAACACATGTATAAAGGGCACACAGAAGGACATACACATTTTCACATGTTAAGTTTAAAAATATGCACCAATAGTATAATGAAGTATAGAAATGGTACAAAATGAGACATATAGGTAAGAAAAGTGTACACCAAAGAGTTAATAATTAGAAATAAGTATGATACTGCAAAATACTGAGAATTCTTAAATAAAAGTAGGTTACAAGGACATATGTGATATGTTCTATCACTTTCCATGTGTTGAAAGTATTCCATAATTATATGTGTTATTATGCCTTTACAAAGAAACTCTAGGTTGTAACTTACTATTAGAGTTACACTCCTGAGTTATTTTTTTATCAACAAGAATTTCTAAAAAAAAAAAAACCAAAAACCTCAAAAAAACCCAAAAATCCCCAATCTAAGCTGGTAAGCAACTGTAACTTAAGCACTGGCAAGCTTATGCTGCCACCTAGCAAAGCCGATCAGAATAGTAACAAGCAACAAGCTGGTTGTCAGTTTAAGGATGAGTAGATTTATCATTTCAGTAATTTTCAAAAATACCATGAAACAAAAGTCTTACAACTTCATATAAAAAACAAACTTTTTTTTTTTGGCATTCTTACCATTCATAGAAGAATATAAACGTCCTTAGGCATTTTAGCTTCTAACTTTACAAGTTACCTCCTCTAAGGCGAATATTTTCTGACACACAAAGTAGCTATCTAAAACCACACACAGCCCAAAATTCTGTAAGTCAGAGTTCTTTACCCTATATATGCCTAAGAAAATTTGTATTATTTTTTATTTATAAGGTAGACACACATTTTAAAAGCAGTACAAAAGATCCATGTAGATCTATGTCTACTTTATGGCCATTATTAACTATGGGTTCCTTGCTCTGTGACGCAAGCCCACCTGGAGATTGGCAGCTCAGGGCTCAATCAACGGTGGTAGAATGTAGAAAACAGGTGGCACCTAGTGTAAGGGACCTTACCAGGTGGGCAACACAACACACGGTTTCACACGCTGCTCTTAATAGCATGCAACTCAAAACTCACCAATTGCTTGTTATCTCAGATAATCAAAACAATATAAACCAAAGTTACAGCTGGAGCTCACACCACAGTACTAACTCAAAAGAAATTTTCTAATGAACTCACAATTTTCTATCAAATTGTAAAATTACAGCTTGTTTTTTTTTTTAATAGAAAGTTCTACCAGACTTGTCATACTGCCAACTCCAATCTTACACTTCTGGGAGGAAAGAGATGAGCAGAATGAATCCAGTTGTAGCTCTATACATTCTTTACTTACTAAATGCCCACTGACACTTTCTACTGCGCATCCCTGCTTCTCTAGCTCTAATGAGATGGAAGGGACCTCCCCCTCGCCCCCTCAACACTAGTTAATTACTATGACTTTCTGAACGTTCATCTTCTCGATATATGCTCACATACTAACTACTTCTAGTCAAGGACCTATGCTAGAGGTTAGGAAAGTGTATAGCAAGCTAACAGAATAATCTCTCCAAAATCCTAAAAACAAATAAAGAAAAGAACACTCAATGACAAGATAAAGTAAAAAGCAATGGCTTATTATTTTTAAAGTAAAGGTAAGTTTAATATACTTTATAATAAATGTATTTCAAGGGGGTCAGAAGGATGGCTCAGCAGTTGAGAGCATTTTTCACTTTTGCAGACAACCTGGGTTTAGCTCCTAGCTCCTATATTCGATAGCTCACAACCACTTCAACTTAAGTTCAAGAGATCAATACCCTCTTGTTCTCTGGGCATCAGGCACACATGTGGTCCATATATATACATGCAGGCAAAAGACTCATACAAACAAAACAAATAAACCTAAAAAATTTTTTTTAAATGTCTTTAAAGAAAGAGGAGTTAAGATATGTTTTATAAGTTGATCACAATGATCAACCCTGGGACGTTGCCAATGCCAGGACACAGTGAAGTTACTGTCCATTGCTGGTAGCGTTCACTTTTCACAAGATGTTATGTAAATCTAATACATTATAAAACTCATTTAAATTAAAATGTTAATACAATACTAGATTTTATTAACTTATTTTGGCAGTGCTGGGGATTGAATCCAGGGCCTTGTGCATGCTAGGCAAGCACTCTAGCACTGAACTAACCCAGATCACGATAAATCTCAAAAACAAAACAAAACAAAAAAACCCCCAGAATTATAAAAGAATTATATAATCAAATCACAGCTATGATTGTCATTATCTCAAAGATAAAACCACAGAGGTTTACAAATATTTGCAAGTTTGATATTAAAGCAATTACTCTTTATCCCAGTCACTACCACCACTACACACATGCACATCAGTCAAATACAGAAGATCCGACTATTCCACGAACCAACTTAAGAAGAGCTATTTACTTTAGGATACTGATGATCCAAGCCTGAAAAGTAGTTCCATCCCTAAGACCCACATGATAGAAGGAGAAAACTGACTCCCAGGAGCATCCTGAGTTCCTCATGTGAACTGTGGCAGAGATGTGCCACACCCTAACTCCTACACAAAACAAACAAATATTAAAAAAGAAAATATTTACAAAATATACACTGAGAATACAAGCAAAACTTTAAAGACAGGTAGAAGAGACACAAAATCTCTTTTACACATACAGTCCCAAGTAAAAGCCATTATAAATGCTGACAAGAAGAATTAAGTGGTGCTTCCAGAACTTACACAAAAGATAAAAACTAGCAGTGGGCTTCTTAAGAAAGTGGTAAGTAGGACATTCCAGGTCCAGGAACAGCATGTACAAAGCTATAGCGGGAAGGAGGCCAGCAGCTGCAGTGCAGGGGTTGACAGCAGCAGGAGAAAACAGAACACGGACAGGCTCAATTTTATCCAAAAGCAAGCCAGTGGGTTTAAAAGAAGGAAATGACCCATTAAATGCTGAAGAAAGAGCTTGGAGCAGTTAAAATGACCAAATTATGGGTCAACGAGTGCCACTTTGGGTGGCTAGGAGGAGAGCAGAAGAGCTTTACACAGGGATGTGATCTGGACCACTAAAGCAGCAGCGACAAGAAAGGGAACGGATGTCAAATAGTGAATTTCAACTTTTCCAGATACTCTACCTTTTTGCTAAGTTCTTTTGACAAGTTTCTAGGGGAAAAAAAAAAACAAACCATATGTTTGATGAAGCTTTTTCTAGGCAGTCGTCTTTATTCCTTCTTTTGGTATGCTCCTGTTCTATGTACATCAGTCGTGTGCCACATAAGCTTTGAAGGGATGTAAGCAGGATGGTGGTCCCATAATAATTCAAGGGATAGTGATGCTGCAGACATTTCTGTGTGTGTGTTTGCAAAGACAAAATTACCAGATGCCACATTTCTTAGACCCTGTTGCCATTAAGTGATTGGTGACTACTTGTGCTCTTACTATCCTCATTGACTTTAATGATGGCATCGACATTCCCTCCATTTTCGGTCCTCTTTATCCTCTATGAGGACATATTAAATTTAAATTTGAGATATGTATGATTTCTGATTTGATAAGTTCAGTCACTTAGCAAACATTCACAGAACATCAATGTTCCAGGAGACACATGCATACATGACAGAAACAGCTTTTCGCAGCATGGGATGCATTCTGGTTAAAATCAATTAGTAAATGCTTCCTAACAGTCATACTTAAGCTACTTTGACAAAGCCTGTAAGTTAGTGAAGTGGAACAGGTGCTTTACTTGACTGATTCCGGGACCATATGACCACTGACATCAATCTTGGACCTAAATGTAACTATCCTTTTCTGTGAATTTCCAAAGACATTTAACCTAAGATGGTTCATAGTTCATATATAACCTAATAAAAAATACCCACCGACTGTTATCTTGCACAAAACACAAGTTCAGATGAGTGAAAAATCAATAAATTCTAAATATCTCTTTGATACCTTGTACCCCACTGCCTACTGAATGAAGACTCAATCTAGCAATTAGATACTAGTAGCATATTTGTTAATTCTCATTAGTTTTCTAGGCCTTTTTTATTCAAAGTTTCCTACCACCAACCTTTCTCAGTTTATGAGGCCTTCAGATACCTTAGGGAATTATTGTCTGCAATTCCCATATATCCTCAGAGATTACGGACTCTTATCTCACATCTGACTTTGCCTCCTTCAAAAACTTCTGCAGTTATTTTGAGGGATGGGAATTTTAGTTTATTTTCTATCATAGGTTACCGGAAGAAAAAAAAAAAAAAAAAAAGCATAAAGAACATCGTACATGGCTGTGTAACCTAACAGTGACCTGCATATGAACGGCACGCAGGGTAAGGAATTCTTTCGATGTCTGTAGTTTTGAGATGTTCTTTTTGATCCTTGCTCTCCAAAGCTTACTTTTTAGGATGCCAGATAACAGTTGGGAAAAGCATATACCAGAAGCTCAAGGTGGCCTGGTGACAGTTGCATACTACAGTGGAGGTGGTGGTGAAGGAAAAAACGCGAAACCAGGTTAGAGAAATCGGAGATACAGAGTACAAAAAACTGTAATGGGGACAAATATGGGCACCGACAGTACCAGGAGAAAATAAATGAGGTCGGGCGTGCGTACACGGTCATTAAAGACCTGGAACTGGTTAGGACAAGCTATGCCTCAGTTTGATTTCTCTTCCCTTCATTTCTGACAATTAAGAAAAAGCAGATTGACTGAGAGCTTACTCAGGGCCAGGCACTACGCAAACACCTCAGTAAATTTAAATCTTACAACACTGTGAGGAAGATACTACCCCGAGCTTCATTTTACAGAGAACAATTAAAAGTGACTGAACACTGAGTGAGCTCCCAGACAGAAGGGTGCGGGATCTGAGACCCGGAACTCGACCCACGCGTGGATCCTGTCTCCACACCGCGACGGGTCCTCGGCGGCCGTGCTCCGCCTTTCCGGAGCCCCGCACCCCACCACTGCCCGCGCGGCGGGAGACGCCGAGAGGGCGCCCCACACCCACGGTCTCGGCCCGCGCGCTCACCTCGTTATTGAGGTTCAAAGTCCCAGGCTGAGCCATTACGGACGGAGGAAGAGGGCCTGCCGCCATCTCCGGCACGTGAGCACCGGCGATTACACTAGGGCTGCGTAGACACGCCCCCGGTGGCGTCCTCTTCCGCCCAAACGTTGGGATTTTCCGGCAGTGCCGGAAGTGAGAACGGTGACTTCCGGCGCGTGGGCGACCAGCCGGAATTGAGGGTTTCCTTGGAAACCAAGCTTTTGCGCGCTGCAGGGGGCGTTGCCTTAGCTAATGGTAGCAGAAGAAGGTAATGTTTCCCGACTCTTCTACTGTGCTCCGTTAGCGTTGGAAGGCCCCGAGGAGAGGCGAACGTTTTTGTTTGTTTGTTTGTTTTTTATTTGTTTTTTTAACAGATCAAGTACTTGAGTTGCCGATTTTGCTCGATTCTAAAATTTAGCGCTTGTGAAAAATTTTGCCGTTTCTAGAAGAACATCATTACAAGAGCCCCGAAGCTTTTTGTTTCCTACTGGCCGAAGCGTGAATATGTGAAAAGGTTGAGTTTTGGTAAACGGGATATTTGAAGTAAAAAGAGCATTTACTACTACCTGTAAGAACTGTTTTGAAGCACTGAACTCTAGGCAGAAGAAATGTAAACGAAAAGTCTGAATTTGACCAACTATTGATTACAAATTTTAGTAGTGACCACTACAGTAGGTGAAGTCCTGAGCTAAACTCCTTACTTGATCTAGTCCTAAAATCCGATCTTCATAAACACAACAACAAAACAAAACCAAAAAAACCTGACAGTGAAATAAACTGGCTTGTTCAAATTCCCCTAGCTGGGGCTGGTCACAAGACTTCAGGAACAACTGCATAGATTATGGGGTCCAGTGCAAAATAGAAATGCAAGACAACCCCACTTCTGATTTAAAAAAAAAAAAAAAAACAGCAGGAAAATGTTTACTGCATTGTGTCTTTACTTGTAATAAAAACAAGACAAAACAAAACGAATAAAACCCCAAAACGCAAAACTACTGTGATGCCTCCTCAGTTTTCTTAACTGCAAAGTTTCTATGTGGATGCCCCAAAGTGTCTGCGATTTCTGCTTGAGACTCAAGAGTACTGTGTTTGAACAAGGTGGCAATATTGAAGGAGGAAGTTAGAAAAGTCATCTGGCAGACTGGACAGGACAGGACAGCATATGAACTGAACTTAGTGGAACTAAACGTCTGAAAACTCACTCAACAGGGACTCAGTTTTCCCAGTCATCAGTTGAACAGTTCTCAAACCCCACTGTATTGCTTTGCTTGGGCTGCTCTAACCAAATCCCACAGCCTGGGAAGATTATATGACAGAAATCTATGTTCGCTAACTTGTGTAATCTAGAAGTCCAAGATGAGGTTGCCATCAGGGTTGGTTTTCTGCGCTCCATTGCAGATGTTGGACCTCTAATATGGCTTTTATTCTGTGCACATGTGGAGTGCTTTTAGTGTGTCTTTTAATGGCCCCAATCCTATTGCACTAGGATCTCACAGCAATGATCTTATTCAGCCTTAATTACTTCCACAAATGTTTTATTCCTCAACTACATAGCATTAGAGATTAAAGTGAATATATGGATGGAGCGTACATAACGTCAAGGTTCAGTTTGGAAGGCACACTTCTAGGTTCACCTCAAGGCAACCTTGTCTTTAGGTCTTATTTTGTCAGTGCTGTCATGTCCCTCAACTTGAAAGTAGAAGTCATGTTTGCAAACACATATAAAGCTAAATATTTAACATCAGAAAAGAATAAAAACAGACACTCATTTGTAGACAGGTTTTTTTTTTTTTTGACAAAATTGTGAAGGTAATTAAGTGGAAAGAATGAAAATATCTGTATGAAGCACTTGTATTCCACCACTTCAGATCTAAAGTTCCTGTTGTGATGGTCACGCGGCTCCAGAAATCACACCAGGCCAAACAGTTCCAAGTGGGGTTTGTTGAGAGAGAGAAGGGCAAGGTGGCAGTGAAAAGAGAAGGGGGGGGGAGAGTGAGAGAGTGAGAGAGAGATCAGAGGGGTCTTCCATTTATATGTGGAGAATGAGAGTGATGTAGCCACAGGTAATGGTGGGAGGTGGGCCAAGTGGATTCTGGGAATATGGTGGCTGTTGCCTTGGCAACAGGTATGTGGGTCCTGCTGTGGCCTGGGTGTGACGTCACTGGTTTGGAGGTCCTGATGCCAACAGATACAGCATACACCAAAAGATAAAACTTTAAACTTACAGAAAGTAACAGACTACGGACCTTATAACCTTGTGTTATGCAATGATTGCTGAGATATCAAAAACATGTCAGAATCCACACAGAAGTATATTGATGAATTATACCGAATCAATGTCACAGCTTTTGCTTTAAAAAAACGCACACCATAAGGGGAAGAAGGAAATCATGCATGGAGAGAAGAATTTAGTAAATTATATAATGACTTCACTAGTCAGCATCTTCTGCTATAAGCACAAGTTTTGTGGTATAAACTCTTGGTTATTAGTACTCTAGGGAGAGATGGCTCAGTAGGTCACTTTTAGACCCACCTGCTTTCACTTCATAACAAAATCAATACCTGAGTTGAAGGTAATATGTCAAAATTAAAAAGGGGAAGCAGTCAGGCCAGCATGTTTTAACAACTGTAAGCTAGAACTATAAAATTAGTAAACTTATAAAATTATAAATTTAGTAAACTCCAATTTATAATGATATATAGTGATTTATGAAGATAAATCCTTTCAGTACTGTTACATAGTTTACACCCATGAAAGGAAAGATCACCACTACATGGCAGAAACCAACAGCTTTTGAGTCCTCATGACCAAGACTCCTGAAGAAACTTCATCCTTGCTAAATTTTTCCTATTTCAGTGGAATTAAAATTTTCACTCCAACTTTCACATTTCATCTAAAAGCATTCAACTTTCAGTGGACCTTACTGAGGTCTGCTGATGGGTTTTTATACCATGCTCACCTGTCCAGATTTTAATTGCATACATGTTAAGATAGAAGGAATCATGCCAGTTAGAAGGCCTATTCAGTGACCAGACTAGGTCTGCCTGGGCAAACTCAGGAAGAGGCTACTCATACAAGAACTTACTAAAATTAGTGTCTAACAGAGAGAAAAAAATTAGAGTTGCTATGGAGGAGGGGAAATTTGTTATGAAACCTCCGTAAGTTCCTAACTCAAAAGGAAACTCAACAGAGTAGGGGACAAAATGGCTGCCTATAAGCCAATTGACAGACCCAAAAGGTGGGCCTAGCCTTGTCAACTGGTAGATTTATTAACTAAAATGGTTCTACAATATGATAGGATGCTTGGCTTACTTTATACAGAACAAAAATGTATTCTATGGCTTTAGAGAAATTATTTCTCTACAAACCATCAGGTTATAATCTGCTTGTACTTAAGAAACATTACAAAATGGGAACTTGAAATAAATGACTGCTGCTTCGTTCATTTCCAGGCTCCTTCTAGGTAGTAACTCTGATGTCAGCCATCATAGAGCCTTTGGCTCACCTGCTCCTGCAAATTACAGTTGGATTTTACAACATTGATACATTAACTAAAAAGTAATCCCTATCTGGGTACCATTAAGCCAATGGTTATTACATAAAAAAGTAAGTACCCATCACAGAGTAAAGGATCTGACTAGAGACACAATTCCAAGAGGGAATGTATTGCCCAAAATTAACCTGTAAGCTCTACCTGCCCAAGCATCCGGTAACTTCTTGGAATGCTGGGAGTTGTAGTTCTTGGAATTACAAAATAACAAAGTCTCACGGGAAAATGCTGTGCACTATAGATTTGCCTTTATAAATAGTTACAACACATGTCTCAGGGCCATTTCAGACTTAGAAATTCCAGAGAATGGTCCTGAACAAAGTCCTCCCCTTGGTCAGTATTTAATATTTAATAAACTTGCTTTAAATTTGTCCCCAAGAGGTGGAATTGGTTTTTCTCTGGTGAATCTTAGGATTAACAAAGTCATTCTAACACGAACAGTGGGGCAAGTGGAAATAGGTAACCAGACAGAAAAACTGGTAAGGTTGGGCAAATTAAGGAATCTGGACAATTCTCATAATTGAGAATGATGGGCATTTGAATCTGCTCCTGACAAGATTCCTGTCCTGGAGCATGTGACCATGGCACCCCACTATGAGGATCATGACAACTGGTCAATAGCATAGAGCTCATTCTCCATGCTAATGAACTATCTAGATGTGCCTGAGGGTTTAGCCAATAAGTTTCCCTTCCCCGACACTCCTTCCTGCAAAAGGTGTTTAATCTCTGGTCCACCCTGAGGAAGTTGTATGCATCGTTTCCACAGTGTGAATAAACAGTCTGGACAAGCAAGGGCAATTTCCTTCCTTAAGGACTGCCATGGAGGGAAGCCTTCATTATACAGAGCCAGGTCTAAGTCTTCCTGCAGAAGGCCTCTCCACAATGCTGGAATTCACCTTGAGCTAAGATGGATTCTCCCCCCAACTTCCTGAACCCCACACCCTAGCCTCATTTCAGGCCCTCAGCCCCAGATCTCAAGTCTTGCAGTTCCCTGCATAGTCTGGGTGCCCTGGAGCTTAAGAACTACAGCCTCGGTTCCAGCTCATGCTGTTTCTCACCCAGAGAAACACAAACCAGGGCCCCTATCTTAGGCTAATTTTCACCTCCCTTGAGTGGCATGTCACTCGAGCCCCACCCTTCTATGGCAGTGAGGAAGGAACCGTGGCCTAGAGCCTCTGTGTTTCACCTCCCTTAGTGGTGTCCCTACCCCAGCACCTGACCCCCCAGCATCCTGACACCCCAGCATCGAGGCAAAACACAGACCCACACTAACCAAGAAAATAACTTTTATTTGTTTTACTATCACTATTACTTTATCAGCCAAAACCTCTTGCACATTTTTTTATTGGCAGAATTGGGTACAAATGGTTCTACAGATGGTAATAATCAACTTGTAGTTAAAAGATGACTCCAGCAGAAACAGAAATAAAATGTCCTGAGAAGATGTATCAAGGACTACCAATACTACAGATTCCTGATGCTCCGTTGCCAGTATCAGAACTGGCTTCCAGACTGTCAGGAGCAAGCGAGTCGAGCTTAGTGCCAAAGCTAAGCAAATTGCTACTTCCCACTGATTTTTCACAATGTGTAGTGGAGATTTGGTGGATGGATTTACTATCAGAGTAGGCACACTATTGTGTTAAAAACAAGACAGTAAAGCTGCCAAATTCTTTGGCATTGACCTGAAATCCTTGCAAGATGACAATAATCAAGTTGCTGATATACTTGATACCTACTTTAGCAACTGCCAAACAAACATAAGGGGGTGCTTTTAAAAATTGTTCATACACTTTTCTGTAAAATGCAATATACATGTTCATCTCCCATAATTATTATAGACATATATCATTCCATTCTTTGAGCCCTCTGCTGGAATACTAAAATCAGGTCTCAAATATAATGCCTTTCAAATTGTGCCCTCTAGTATTTTAGATGTGGAGCGATACAGTATCATTCCTGTGTGAATGTAAACCTGGCTTATAGTTTGTCATTCAGATCATACTATCAGAATGACAGAAGCTAGAAAGTATATATGAGTACATGCTACATCCATCTATTTGCTCCCAAGAAAGTAAATTAGGGGTAGAGGTCTGTGCAAACTCTTTGTATAGTGTTTCCTTGTATACTTAATTTTTTCCAAGAGTATTAACCTCTTAAATAGATTTAAAAACATTTCTATAGTTTTGTTCCAATGAGAATTGAATATGCTCTCTCATTTCTATTACTGAATTAATTGACATTAAAACCAAGAACAGGGTAGGCATGTACACTAGCACTGTTATTATACTGCCTTAGGAGTTCTGGGAAAAATACCAATATAGAAGATTAAAATTCTATAAAAACTGAAAAAATAAGTGATTGTCCTTAATGGTAATAGCTTGCCTATGTAGAAAACCCTTACCTCTGGAAAATACTCATAATAATGACTAGAAGATCAATATATCAAAAATTAATTGTTTATGCTTATATTGGCAACAACTAGATAAAATGACATCATTGATATTTGACCCAATTAACGAATTAGACAAATTGACAGTTTATTTTTTAGAAATTTTTTTGTTGTTTATTTTATATGTTTGAGTGTTCATTTTGTCTAAATGTAAGTATGTGCACTCTAGAGTCCAGAAGAGGGCATCTGTTTCCTATAACTGGAGTTACAGACAGTTGTGAACTGCCAGGTGGCTTCTGGGAACTGAACGTATGTCCTCAGCAGGAGCAGCCAGTGCTCTTAATCACTGAGCCTTCTCTGCAGTCCCCATTTTGTTCTGTTTTGTTTTAGGTGGGACTAGAACTGATTGCTAGTGTCCCTGTCATTGTCGACTTAGGATATTTTCTATATTCTTCTCAATCCTGTTGCAGCTATTAGGAAGTTACAGACGTTTGCCAAGAAGATGGTTAAATCTATACAACTGTAAGTTGTACTGGCTTCGAGGATGAAAACATAGGCATCAAGAATAGTATCATTTTCCTCACACAGGCACATTGCAGCCTTTGGTAGTTGGACTATTTTAATAATTTCCCAAGTAACAGATTGTAACACAACTGTCTCCTCTTTCTGACTGTGCTTTTCCACCTCATACCCTCTGGGTGGCAGTATTGTTTTCTAAATTGCACAGTGAACCTGAAGTTGGAAAGCTGAAGAAAACTATGACTGGTGAGTGAACACACCTTTCCCAAATTAAAAAGAAACTTGATGGGCCTTCAGAGTTATGCCAAAAGCATAAAGTTTTGCTTTTTATTTTACATGAGTTACAAAACGACAGCAAATCATCTGGATCTATTGAACATTCAAGTAATAAGTATAGTAAAGAACACACTAATGGTAGGAGGCAGGGGACATTGAAGTTACCAATTTAACATCTTCCAGTAGGTTTTTTTTTCTTGCTTAAGTTCCATTTGAATTTTGATTAAGTTCATGACTTTATACTTGCTGGTAATCTAAAAATGTCCTATTGTTGGAACTATAGATCACAATATTCTGAAAAAAACTAATTAATATTCTACAAACTTTGGTTTTACAACATATAAAGTGAGAATGCCAACACTTACGTACCCACCTGCACGTATAGCTAAGGCATTCATCCTTGGAATCAGATTATAAAATACCAGCCCGCAGTCTCACCTCTTAACAACTTTGGTCATTGCTCTTCAGAAATCAAGATTTCTGAAATCAAGATATGCCAAGATTTCTACTTACAAAAAATGGGAATAATAATCTTCCAGGTTGTGATGATCAAGCGAAAACACAACACATACTTGAAGAAAGTATACTTCTCAATAGTTTGAGTGGCTGTTATTTTCATCATTACATTTGATCTTGACCTTACATATGAAGGATTCTTGTCTCATGAACGACAAATATGCTAAAGGTTATAGTGGGAACGGGTGGCTCAAACCTTCTGACATGAAGTCATTGGTGGTAGTTTAGTAACAGACATATGAGCCGAATATAAAATATTTAAAAATTTGTGCATGCCATGCTGTTCTTTCTCATCCATCTAATTACCAACCCATCAACCATTAGAGACATAATGCAATTAATAATTGTAAATCCCTTCATGTATGTGACATGCAGCTTTTATTATTCACACGTTAGTTTACTATAAGCTCAATATTATTGTAACAAAAGCCTATAGTAATCCAAATGCTTAGAAAGCATATAAGCCCAGTTTCAATTCAATTTCAATGAAGTAGTGGGCTTTGAATCTATTAAATTCTTTAGGCATTTATTTGTGAAAAGATTTGCTATTATCAGTAAATTGAAAACTGATAAAGATATCATTTAATAATTGTGGTATGAAGAGAGCTTTTATTGAATAGAATAATTTTCTAACAGTGGAGTATAGCAAAGCTGTTTCTTCTAGGTTGAAATAAAGCAGTTGTGGTCACCCAAAGGAGACCTTATAGAAACCAATCCTATTAACATTCTCTCTTTTGGAGGGAAGGAGGGAGGAGGCTCACTAGATCAGAAGGCTCAGGATAGCCTCACAAGACTCTTCTCCGTCCTGATACTGTGGGAAGTAAACAACTGACTGAGGGACTCTCTTCCATGGTGCCTCTGCCTGTGATTCCGTCATGTGGAGGAATGGGCCTTTTCTAGAGAGGTAGCTGCTTTCAAGTTTCTCATGCTTCAGTAAGCAGCCCCAAAGAACTAAGCTGAACTTGGGTGGAATGCTCTCCTTGGTCTGTCTGTGTAGGCTCTATCTGGAGTGAACAGACATTTCTTTACATTGCCCCAGGAAAAGTCACGCAAATAACATGTAGGGGAGCAAGAGTAATTTGAATAGAAGGCTTCAGGAGTAGGTTGTGTTTGAGTTTAGACTTGAAAGAGGGTTTAGTATTTCTATTAAAAAAACTAAATAAATTCAGATGAAATTAGCTAAGTAATGCAAGTAATAATCCACAGTTGCATTAGTAGAACAAATTTTATAAAGAATTTTGAAATATATTCTTAAAGGTTGCCCCAAACATTGTTAGATGTAGAGATTTAAAAAGGTAAAAATTTTCAAATATATTTATCACATTCCTACTAAAAAATCAAAGAACTCTTTACTGAAATTTTGAATTCAAAGCAAAGCAAGGTTTTCGGAGGAAAAAAATAATTTGTGTTTCTTACTATACTGGTAGAAGCATGTTTCAAAATACCCGTGAAAACAGATGTGTAAATCAACAGCCAGTTGTTAGTAGAATCTTTGTGGGATTTTATTCAATCATCAAGATGAGAATTTGGGAGAGACTAAATTGAATGATGTTAAAGTCTGTTCAGAGAAAACATTTTAGGTTTGTTATCATTTAAAACTGGATATCTTGGATTCCCTGTCCATCAAAACCAGGATAGACAATGCAGACATCACCTAAGTAACAATAAATGTGGTGAGGACATTCAGTTTTGGGAAGGAGCACTTGAGCAATTTTGGTGCTGTTATCCCTCAGTGCAGACAGTATGGAATCAAGTAGAGAAGTTAAAAAAATAAAAATAAAATAAAACAAAACCCCAAACCAAACCTTGAAAATACAGCTAACATACAAACCCACTCCACTATTTCTTGTATATTTCCCACAAACTCAACATTGGCATACAATAGAGATGTGTGCATATCTATGAACGTGAGGTTATTTACACATGACTGTATTTTGTTTAGCCATAAACATAAGCCGAGCAGTATTATGCTTAGGAAAATAGATGTATCCAGAGATAATTTTATGAAATAAGATAGATTTAAAAAGACTATTACATTTTTCTCATGTAAAGGAACAAAAGGGAAATAGAAAAAGAGACTTTTGGGAAGCAGTAATGTAGCCAACCTTAGTGGGTACAAACTTGGGTGTGTAGAGGGTGCTGAATATGATCATTTTATATAGGCTTGAAACTGCAATAATTCAGCTCACTATGTTCTACAATTAATACAGATGCATTAAAATAATTTTATTAAGAAAGATAAAATAACCTAAAAAGAGATTCTGAAAAACAGTGGATAGACTCACGATGACTGGCGGTTAGTGTGCTTGTCACTTACCTCTCTTTGAGGAATTAAATGCTATTTCTCTATGAAGGAGTAGACGTGTAGAGAACTAACTGAATGTTGTTCATTCTTATTTCTGCTTCATCTCATTGAACTCATCACTGCATCAATTTCTTCCCATGTTAACGCCATGTTAATGCCCCCTAATCAAGGTCACCAGTGGCCTAGATACTAAACTGTAAGACAGTGGTCTAGGTAAAGATGACCAGTCCATTTATTTTCCAGATTAGGTTATTTGAAAGTATAGGATGAACCAGACTTCCTTTCTTGTCTCCCAGGGTTGTCACTGTCTAACTTAGAATTATTGCTGAATAGTATAATTTTTCATAGCAAAGTTTTCACATCCATTCCTGATCATACGCTTGTTATTGATTCCACAGAGAATTATTTGGCCCAACTCACAATAGTGCTGAAGTTGAAAGCTACTCATTTATGATTGGGTCTGATTCCAACAAACTGCATTGTCTAACAAAGAACCAAGGGCTGGATTGTGTAGATGCTAGCTATCTCCAGGTGTGGGAACAAGGCAGTGGGAAGGCTTCTGTAAAAAACCATAAAATCAGTAATAATACTAAACGTCAATCTGCTTTTAGCTATACTTTATAAGCTTCAGACGAAGTCACTGAGAATATTCTCAGTCTTTAAAAATTATATAGATTCATAGCTGCATTAGCTTGCAAAGCTAAATGATACTTTTGCAGTCTGCATTCTAAACAGTTACTTCAGTTTTCCTGTTAAAATTTAGTGATACACTTTAAAAATATCAGCTCTTGTCTTTGATGAACATACTTTTTATAAAAGTAAATTCAGAGAAATGCTCATAATAAACTGACTGCTGTCTCTTATACATTTAGTTGCCCCTGCTCAGTGGTAAGTTTGTTATGGCTTGTGACTGAGCTCACTTTAACTCAGTTAATTTCCAATTCCTGTGAAGGGACAATGTATCTTATGTTGATTGCTTTCAAAAAGAAGTGAAATATCTTTCTCTCTCTCTTTTTTTTTTTGATACGTTATTTACATTTCAAATGTTTCTCCCTTTCCAGATCTCCCCTTTGGAACCTCCCTATTCTTTCCCTCCTCCCCCTGCCTCTATGGGAGAATTCCTCCACCCACCCACCTACCCAACCACTCTTGTCTTCCCTCCTTGGCATTCTCCTATATTGGGGCATCTAACACCCTCAGGCCCAAGGGCCTCTCCTCCCCCTGATGGCTAACAAGAACCTCCTCTGCCACATATGTGGCCAGCACTATGGGTCCCTCCATGTGTATTCTTTGGTTGGTGATCCAGTCTCCCGGAACATGAGGGGTCAGGCTGGTGGACACTGTTGCTCCCTCCATGTGGCTGCAAACTCCCTCAGCTCCTTCAGTCCCTTCTCCAACTCCTCCAACTGGGACCTCACACTCAGCCCAATGGTTGCTGTGAAGTGACTCTTGGGTATTCCGAACTTTTGGGTTAATAACCACTTATCAGTGAGTACATACAGTGTTTATTCTTTTGTGACTGCGTTACCTCACTCAGGATGATATTTTCAAGTTCCATCCATTTGCCTAAGAATTTCATGAGAGAATTCTCAACTGAGGAAACTCAAATGGCCGAATGGCTGAGAAGCACTTAAAGAAATGTTCAACATCCTTAGTCATCAGGGAAATGCAAATCAAAACAACCCTGAGATTCCACCTCACATCAGTCAGAATGGCTAAGATCAAAAACTCACATGACAGCAGATGTTGGAAGGATGTGGAGGAAGAGGAACACTCCTCCATTGCTGGTGGGATTGCAAGCTGATACAACCTCTCTGGAAATCAGTTTGTTGGACCCTCAGAAAAATGAACATAATACTACCTGAGGACCCAGCTATTCCACTCCTAGGCATATACCCAGAAGATGCTCCAACATGTAATAAAGACACATGTTCCACTATGTTCATATCAGCCATATTTATAATAGCCAGAAGCTGGAAACAACCCAGATGTCCCTCAACAGAGGAATGGATACAGAAAATGTGGTACGTTTACACAATGGAATATTACTCAGCTATTAAAAACAATGACTTCGTGAAATATCTTTCAAATCCATTACCTCTCTATTTGTGATTATTGATACTCATCATATCTTGCCTTCATGGAAGAAATTGCTAGAAAACTGATGATCTTCCTAATTCTAGTTTTTTTATGCTGTCAAGCCATTCTCTCAAATGAAGATTATATTGCTTTCCTAATTTATGACGTTTAACCTCTCCATTTCTATTTTGAATTGTATGAGGCCTGACATAGTATCCTGTCATTCAAGCCCCCTGACCATTTAGTACATTTTAGCATTACCATTTCATGGCTTTCCAGTCTTATCAGTTCCCATGAATGACCTATACTCAATAATTTGAATATTTGTTAAAAGTCTTTATTGTGGTTTTTATTAGTCCATGTCCCATGTTATTTTTCTTAAGTTTCAAAAATTTTTATCATATTAATATCCATTTTAAATACTTGTACCTCCACTTAATTCTTAAATTTATTGTCAGCAGAACTTACATTTGATTTTTACCATTTTATTGTCAGTATCTTGGAGAATATTCAGGGTATTAACAGAATGCCATGTGAGTTTTGCTTCTACAGTTATATAATAGGTGCAAAGTAGGGCTGAGGATCTGTGCAATTGAGAACATATAAATAGGAAAGAACAAATTCAGACTTTAATATTCAGGACTATAAGAGTCAGAAGATGAATAAAAATCAAATCAATGTGATCACAAGGGCAAGTTAAATGAAAACTCAGAAATTAGTTAATTATAAAATAACTTGGTCCTTTGACTTTTATGCTACCTAAATCTGAAAATAAGAATTCCAAATTTACATGCTGATAATTTTCCAAAATTGAGAAAGCTAAAATGTGATGAACAGTTAGATCCTGCCAAGAGAATTGTCATCAAGATTTAAGAGCCACAGACTATATGAGTCATTATACTTCCATATCTAGCAAAGAATATTAAAAGTTATTAATTCTGAATCCTTGAAAGGCACTCTGTCATCTAGAACCTTGGAATTATGAGCTGTCCAAGAGGATAGGATATGAATGGTAGACACTGTCTTAATTCTGCAAGATAAAAGGACCAGCAGGCTCCCCACCTCCAAACACTTCGGATTTCTCTTTCACAACCACAAACCATAGTCACACAGCCTTTCTCCTTGTAGATGTAGTTGGTTTTCACATTCTCCCTTTTATTTAAAAGAAATATTGTTTTCCTTAGGTCAGAGTGTTCCCTATCTTTAAATTCTGCTCATCTTGTTTAAATGGCAAATCTGGTCTAATGAAACATTAGTGTAGGACCTAATGTAGATGGTCCAGCATCATGGCATTTTCTATTGGGCCACCAAACACTGCTTACATACCATAATCTTCTCCCATATCTGATTTCTACTGGCTTCATTTTTTTTTTTAATCTTCTAAATAGAACTTTTGTAGTCTACAATGTCCTAGAAAGAGGATTCTTTAATACCTGACTGAATCGAGAGTTTCCTTCATCGTTTGTTTTTATGTGATATTTAAGGGAACCGATTTTTTTTTTTTAAAAAAAAAAAAACTGTTATGATGGCTACTTTGCTTGTCAACTTGATTACATCTGGTTTTAACTAAAACCCAAGGAACTGGCTACACCTTCAAGGGATCTCCCCCATTAATTATTTTATTTATTCACTTTAAAACCCTATCTCAGTCCCGCTTCCTCATAGATCCCCTTGCAAGAGACTCCCCCTCTTTTTATCCTCCCCTCCCCTTATCCTACAAAAAGGGGAGACCACCCTTGGGTACATGAAATCACTGCAGGACCGGGCACATTCTCTCCCACTGAAGCTAGATAAGGCAGCCCAGTTAGGGGAACAGGATCCACAGGCAGGTAATAGAGTCAGGGACAGCTTCAGCTCCAGTTGTTGGGGAAGCCACATGAAGACCAAGTTATATATCTACTACATATGGAAGGGAGGGGGTAGGTCCAGTCCATGCTTTTTGGTTGGTAGTTTAGTCTCTGGGAGCCCCCAAGAGTCCAGGTTAGTTGACTCTGTTGATCTTCCTGTAGAGTTCCTATCCCCTCTGGATCCTTCAATCCTTCCCCTAATTCTTCCACAAGACCCCAGAGCTCTGTCCAATGTTTGGCTATGGGTCAGACTAGGCTCCTGTCTGCAAGGAATATTGTTAATAGTGTCAGGGACTGGTTCTTGCCTATGGGATGGGTTTCAAGTTGGGCCAGTCATTAGCTGACCATTCCTTCTGTCTCTGCTCCATCTTTGTCCCTGCCCTTCTTGTAGGCAGGACAGATTTTGGGTTGAAGGTTTTTATGAGTGGATTGGTGTACTTATCCCTCCACCGGGAGTCCTGCCTGGCTACAAGAGGTGACCACTTCAGGCTTCACATCCCCCACTGCTAGGAGTCTCAGCTAGAGTCACCTCCATAGACTCCCTGGAGGCTCCTGCATCCTAGAGATGCCTCCACCCCAGCAGCCAATTTCCTTTCAGTCTTTTTGCCCTCTCTTTGTGCAACTCCCCACACCTGATCCACCCACCATCCCATTCTTCTCCCTATTTCTGCTCCTACCCAATCCCCTCCCTCTATCTGCCTCCGATACCTATTTTAATTTGAGAGATTTTTCTTAATTAAATCATTTAAAGTGGGAAGACCCTCCTTTAATTCAGATCTTTTTGTATTTATTTACTTACTTACATTTTTTACACTCCAGATTTTATCCCGTCCCCGGCCATCCTCTGACTGTTCCACATGCCATACCTCCTCCCCACACCCTGTCTTTACAAGGATGTCCCCACCACCCATCCCCTACCCAACCAGAGGTCCCTGGGGCCTCCAGTCTCTTGAGGGTTAGAGGCATCTTCTCTGACTGGACCCTGAACTGGCAGTCCTCTGCTGTGTGTCGGGGGCCTCATATCAGTTGATGTATGCTGCCTAGTTGGTTGTCCAGTGTTTGAGAGATCTTGGGGGTCCAGGGTAATTGAGACTGCTGGTCCTCCTACAGGGTCACCCTCCTCCTCAGCTTCTTCCAGCCTTTCCCTAATTCAATCACAGGGGTCAGCAGCTTCTGTCCATTGGTTGGGTGCAAATATCTACATCTGATAATTCAGATATTTTCAGGTGGGAAGATTGACCTTTAATCTGGGACACACCTTCTGGTGGTACATTATATAAAGGACTTGTAAGAAAGAAGCTTTTGCTCTTTGCCTGCTTGCCCTTTTTCTCATTAGCAAGTTTATTACTTTACTGGCATTAGAGCCTACTTCTTCAGGATTACAGGATTATAGTGTATGGTAGTTTGTATATGCTTGGCCCAGGGAGTGGCACTATTAGGAGGTGCGGCCTTGTTAGAGTAGGTGTGTCACTGTGGGTGTGGGATTTAAGACCCTCATCCTAGCTGTCTAGAAGTGAGTCTCCTCATAGCAGCCTTCAGATGAAGACATAGAACTCTAAGCTCTGCCTGCATCATGCCTACCTGGATGCTGCCATGCTCCCACATTGTGATACTGGATTGAATCTCTGAATCTGTAAGCCAGCCCCAAATAAGTGTTGTTTTTATAAGACTTGCCTCTGTCATGGTGTCCATAGTAAATTCACAGTAAAACTCTAATTAAGTCACAGTATATACTGAAGACCAGCTGAGACATCCAGCCTCATGGACAGAACAACCACTGGATTCAAGGACTTTCTATAGGTAGACAACCATTGTTTGACTAGCTTGACCACAGCCTATAAACTACTGCAGTACTTCCCATATATATTCATTTTATTAGTTCTGTTCTCCTAGAGAACCCATCTGGGACAGCTAAAATTATATGTAGCTGCCCAGAACAAAGACCACTTTCTGTAGGATAGCCTGCCGTCCAGATAGCTTGGTGTCCTTATTATTTAGGAAAAAGCTTCTCCAGCAGTAGGATTCTGTTTTTCTCCCAAAGTTTGTTGGTGTTATTTATCCCTTCATCTACTTTCTTTTGTACCCTATGCCCTGCTCCATCATCGTAGTTTAGCCCTTCTAGCTCCATTATTCCCTTTTAACCCTTTGTACATGTTCCTTCTATTTCCCTTCCCTTGAGTGTGCCTCCTTTAATAATTTCCTGACCTTTAGGGGTATTTGAAACAAACCACATGTACCTGAAGATTTAATGCTAACATCCACAGACGAGAGAAAACATGTGACATTCTATCTTTGTGGGTCTGGGTTACTCCACTCTGAATGATTGTTTCCAGCTCCACACATTTAATTGTTGTAGTGGTTTGAATACGCGTGGCACTGTTAGGAGCTGTGGCCTTGTTGAAGGAAGTGTGTCACTGTGGGGGTGGGCTTTGAGACCCTCCTCTTAGCTGCCTGGAAGACTGTCAGTTTCTCCTGACTCTAGTCAGATCAAGATGCAGAAGTCTCCTCTCCTTTTTTAGCGCCATGTCTGCCTGGATGCTTCTATACTTCCTGCCTTGATAATAATGGACCGAACCCCTGACTCTGTAACTGCTGCTTTTAACAACATGGACTTTCATGCTATAGGGATCTCCATTGGAGATCCTCAGTACAGGACTACACATGGAGGGTATGCAAAGGGAACTGGTGAATTCTAGATTACAGTTGCCTCTAATTTATTACCTTTTATGTGGCCAAACATAATTATATCTTTCTTAGCATACACCCAGTCATTAACATTAGTAACACTAGTAATTTACAAATTGAAAAATGAAATATAATAAAACTCTTCAACATTCTGTAGAGGCCAAATGATTAATAGAAGAAATGGATCCTCTCTGTAGTAAAGATCGACGGACAAGGTTGAGCAGGTGAGAAGAAACTTATCTGACACAGTAAAAATGTTTCAAAAATTATTTTATATGAGAATGCTAACTACATACTGACAGAAGTAGTTTGACAAATGCCAGCTTTAATTATTAGCTAATAATATTTTCATATTAAATGATTTTATGTACTTTCAGTCTAAATTTCTGTTCACAGAAATGAGAAAAATAGACTCATGAAATCAACAGAGTAATGAATTTCTCATATAACTCTGTGTTAAACTATAAAAGCCAGATCTGGAATTTTGTATTTTAGTACTGTCTTGTAGTTAAGACTCATGATATCTTTTGCAACAGTTTGAAATTACACGTCTTTCCACAGAAATGAGTGCCACATTATTTTCAAACTTTCAGGCAGCATATTTTTTTTAATTCCCATATTATATTTAACATGAGAAAGGTTTTAAAAGTTAATACTTTTAAATGTAGTGGTTAATAGCAGTGATGTATCACATCACATTATCAGCTTCTGCCCAGAAAAGTTGAATGAATGTGATGCCAAATATAAATATCCATTTATGAAATAATTCTTCATTGTGGAAAAAAGTTTCCCACTGTTAAGATGTGTGACCTTCCTTGTACATGAGAACAAACAGCTATGCATACCAGATAGCAACAGAACAAAGAAAGAATTCTATCAAATCTAGCTTTGTGAAACTATGAATTTATTGGGGTCACTCATGGGAGAGTGACTGAGATGGTTGCACACATTCTCATAGCAAGAACTGTACCAGTCTTATTTAAAATTGATTTCTTTTCTGACTAAGTCATATTAAAACATTCAAATCAGCATATAATCAAATGTACATTTAATATCTTTCCCCCAGCAATTGATTACTGCTTTTATAATCCTGGGGATAGGTCTCTTGAGTCCTGTAAATTTCATGAGCTTCCTGAATATCTGAACCTCTTTTCTTCCTAAAGGGAGAATGCTTTCCTTTGAAGGAAACAGCTATGTAACCCATCACTATTTAACAGATCTCACAGGGGTTGAGTGCATTCATCACTGGTTTTGTATTGTGGTTTTCAGGATGGCATAGCTAACTGTATTGAATCCAACAAAATAGCATTATCAGTGCCCGCCAGAAATAAGAAGTTGTGTGGGTCCTTGTTCCATATGTACCAAGGTATCAGGACAATTGTAAGTTTGGTTTAACTCAACTCTGTAGCTATTTTAAGTTCATGAAGGCTGCTTGCAGTTTGTTGATGCCAGAATTTGCTGGGATATATAATAGTAATTTGTTCAGAATTATGATATTTCTGTTCTTAAAAGTATCACAAGTTCAAAATTATTGAAATAAGCTGTACTTTCCAGTTGTTCATTGTTTCAATCACTATTAAGGATTACTTTTTAATCCAAGTGATAATATATACTCCCATGTGAATCTTGTAAATCTCTCTTGATATCCATGCTTTTTCCTGATAATTTTCATTTTTAGAGTCAAAGATTTAGGCTAGCTATAGGCTGACAGGGATCTGAGCATTGAAAACTCAATATTGAAAACTGCTGAGAGGTATTTCACAATTTTCCTTCATGTCCCATTTCTTTAACCCAAATGATTTTGATTAGTTCACTTTGGTGTTCCTTCTGTGTCATAAAATAGTTCACGTTATTTCCCTTCTCAGGTTCCATCACTTATATTGTGAGTGGATTTGTTCCACAAACCTAATGTCATGAATTTTCCTCTTTCACCTTTTGTATCAATTACTAAAATGGCCCTTTCTTCTACATCTGTCTCCTCTTCAAGTCTTTCCTTCATCCTGCTACATCTCAGTCTGGGGCATCTTTCACCTGCCTCACATATCAATGTGGGGCATTAATCATCTCTCACTTGACCTTAACAGAGTATTCTTGGCTGGTCCTTCTGCTTCTAGATTGACAGTGTTCACTGTAAGTTCTATGCTGTGCCTAAAAGAGTAATTGGGAATAGAATGAAGTTCCCTCCAAAAATTGGTCAATATTTCCTCATTGGTTGCATGATAAAATTCAGATCTCTTTACTATCAAATACAGCACACTCTCTGCAACATTATCTAGTCCCAGCTTGACATTTTTAATGTGCTTTAAACTGATACATAAAACACAACATTTATTATCATTAATGGAACACCATGTGATGCTTGTTTCCCAGTTAGGATTACTATTGCTGTGATCAAACATCATGACTAAAAGCAACTTGGGGAGTTAAGAGTTTATTTCACACATAGTTCCACATAACAGTTCATTATCAAAAGCAGTGAGGTCAGAAACCTAACCAGGGCAGAAGCCTGGAGGCAGGAGCTGATACAGATGCTGTTTACTGGCCTGCTTTCTGTGGGTTATTTAGCCTGCTTTCTTATAGACCCCAGAACTACCAGCACTGGAAATTGCCTCATCTACAATAGTCTAGGCCTGTCCAGTCAATCGTTAATTAAGAAAATGCACTACAGTCTTGCCTACAGCTTGTTCTTATGGAAGCATTTCTCAGTTGAAACACTCTCCTCTATGATGACTCTTGCTCATAGGCTTTCCTAATGCTGAGATCCTTTAATACAGTTTCCCATGTTGTGTTGACCCCCAACCAAAAAATTACTTTCGTTGCTACTTCATAACTGTAATTTTGCTACTGTTATGAGTCATACCGTAAATATCTGTGTATTTTAAAGGCTTAGGCAACCATGATGAAAGGATCCATCAACCCCCAAAGGGGTTGTGATCCACCTGTTGAGAACCACTGCCTTGTTTTAAGTTGACATAAAACTAGCCAGCACAGCCTGACATATATGTGCATAGTCTTTAAAATAGCTTGAATGTTACCTCCTCCCTCATCATTGCTATAAACTACGAACT
Organism: Rhynchomys soricoides; assembly: GCA_019843965.1. NCBI lineage: Eukaryota > Metazoa > Chordata > Mammalia > Rodentia > Muridae > Rhynchomys > Rhynchomys soricoides. The sequence continues at coordinate 417,937 of JADRCH010000115.1, read as the reverse complement.
TTCTGTTAGGTTTTAAACCTGAAACAAATGGCTGAGGTGCCTATTGAACATATCAAAGCAGACACTGGCCACCCAGGTTCTCCCTGCAGCCCTCAGTCCCTATCTGTTACAGGGTCTTCCTGGCTGGCATACCCTGCACCCTACCCTGAGCTCTCCAGTCCAGGAGCTGGGCTGCACTTCCCTATATAATCTAAACATCTTGATCACCTGCTCCTTTTGTACCTTTGAGTGTCCTGGCTGCTGTACCTTGTTTCCCTCTTCCTCTCCCTCCTCCCCACATGACACAGGTCAATCTGCTCATGTCCATTCTGGACTCTCCCCGATGTCCCTGCCTCTGGCTCTGCTCTCCCTTTTATCTGCAATAAACCATCTCTACCTAGGAACAGTCCTATTTCCTTTTTTTATTTCTTTTTTTTTCATTCACTTTTGATATCCCTTTATGTGTCAAAGTTGTCTAAGGATGTTCTACATGAGGCTGAGCACAGCACTGTTGCTCGATCTCTACATTTTGACCCATTGGGTGTCTCTATAGGAGCCTCTGTCCACTGTCAAAAGGAGCCTCTCTGATGAGGGGTGAGAACTACACTTTCCCATGGGCATCAGGACCCGTATTTAGAAGGCAGTTGGAGATTATCAAGTTAGCAACATGATAGTAGTTAATTCTCCTCATGAATGTGGAAAAATCCCATAGGGTCCCACCCCTAAACAAAAAATTACAGGCAGTCAATGACTGAAGTGGAAAGGCGAATGCTTTCTTCTGGAACAAATACTAAATGTATGTAGGTATGGGAAATACTAATATGAATTCAGGAGGAGTTGTTGATGGGGATACAGGGGAGTTGGAGGAAGGAGGGAGAAGTGTGATAGAAATACAATGTACTCATGAATGAGAAGGAAGAAAACTGGAGAAACACAAAAAATGGTCATCTGAAACATTGCTAAACGATAAGATTTAGATAATAAAGCTAAGTTCACAAAGAAAAAACTTTCTATTTCTTGTATGGGTAAAAATTGGATAATTTTATAGTAATAAAACCCTTTCTTAGGATTTTCATTGCCTTGGAGACACACCACAATCACAGCAACTCTTATCAAAGAAAACACTTAATTGAGGATAGCTGATAGTTTTAGAGGTTTCATCCATTAAGGTCATGGTGGCAAACATGGCAGATGTGGTGCTAGAGAAAGACTTGAGGATTCTACATATTGATTCTCAGGCAGCAGAAGGAGACTGTGTGCCACACTGGGCATAGCTTGAACACGAAAGACCTCAAAGCCTGCCTCCATGTGTCACACTTCTTCTGACAAGGTCACACCTCCTAATAGCGTCACGCCACTCCCTGTGGACCAAACTTTAAACACATGAATCTATGGGGGCCATACCTATTCAAACCACCACAAACTCCCAAGTTATAGATGCTGGGTTATCTGTGGAAAACTTGTAACTAACTTTGCTATTTGTATTACAATGTATAATTGTCATTTTGTAGTTTGATGGTGGCAGACGGGTGGGGAAGGGTCAACTTTAAGCTGTTGAGGGACTTTATAATGCTACTGAGCTTTTGCATTGCCAAAAGAAAACACTATTGAAAAAGGGAAGACACTCTCATCCAATTAAATATTTTCCTTTGGCCACAAAGAAGCAAACAAACAAAAATAAAAAAAAAATGAAACCTCTTTCTTCTAGCTTAAAAAATGTATATTGCCTCATAAGCAGGTGTGGTCACACATTGCAACAACCTTGGGGTATCTTCCTCTCTAACTGTAGCTAGGTAACAGTGACCTAAAGGCCTTTCCTGACTCTCTCCCTCTGCCTTGGGCCGTGTATTCCAGTTCTCAGGAGTGACTTGTAATCCCCACAGTACCCCTAGCTGTCCAAAGCTCTGTGACTTTGCTGAGGCTATTCCCATTGCTTGGTTTCCGTAAACGATACATATTTCGTTTTCAGGCATGCTTCTGGCAAGATATGTACATCCTTCCATCATTCAAAGCATTAGCATTCCAGCTGGTATCAGAGACCCTAGGACTGCTTCTCAAGAACCATCTGTTTAATCTATTGTGGGAAGCCCACGATGCCCACACTTGTGTGATTGTCTATCTTCTCCGACTGACTGCATTTTGCACCCATACACAGTTTGATTCTCTAAATCCCAACAGTTCACTTTCTGTAACTTTACTCTTTCTCCTTCACCTCTGTATCTTTAGGCCCTTTATTAAGCTACACTTTAATACTTCTTTATAACAATACAACCTCTCTCCAATATATGTAATCATATGGGTAATATTTTTTACATTATAGCATTATAAGTTTGTAAGTATATATAATATTTATAGTCATATACATAACATACCTAATATGTAATTCTCTATGACACACACACACACATATGCATCCCTAATCACATATAATTATTTTTTTTTTAAATAAGGGATGACTTTATTTTATATTTAACAAAAACTTGCCACTGATTTGCACAACTAAAAGTTGATCTCAGTGCAACCATTGAAACACAAAGTATCAAAAGTTGCTATTATTAATGCGTTTGGGGAACTCTTAATAAATTTTACTTTGTAATAAATCTCATTAAAATTTATAAAATTGATTAATTTTGATTGTCAGAAAGAATCCTTTCTTTCTTTCTTTTGGGGGAGGAGCAAAAACCTTATTTAATTAAATTTTTAATTAAAAATTTAGGAGTTTTAAAAAGAATTTCATACATGAATACTACCTTTATTTCTACTTCCTCATCCCTCTGACCCCTCCTATGTCCCATCCCTCTGACCCCTCCTATG
>JADRCH010000115.1:232626-415134 GCA_019843965.1 Rhynchomys soricoides | reverse complement strand
TCCCTCTGACCCCTCCTATGTCCCATCCCTCTGACCCCTCCTATGTCACGCTACCACCCTCTCTCAAATTCATAACCTCTTCTTTATTGTTATATATATATATGTATACATACATATATGTTCTTACATGTACACGAATGTATACATATGTAAACACAGACTGCTGAGTTCATTTGATGTTGCTCATACTTGTATGTATTTAGGGATGGTCATTTGAGATTGGGTAACCCATCAGGAGCTCATCTCTGAAGAAGACTGATTCTTCTTCTCTCAGCAGACATTAATTCTCTGTAGCTCTTCATCTAGGGGTGAGGCCTGGTGGGGTTTCTCTATCCACATTTGCATGTCATTGGTGATATCACTGTGTAGCTCTTGTTTAGGTGACTATAGTTTTGAGATTTTAAGGGTGGAGCTTCCCTTTCATTCTTAGAAGACACTATCCCTTAGCAAACATCCCAGTCCTATGACTTTTACAATCTTCCAGCCCTCTTCAAATTTTTCTGTACCATAAGTGTAGGAGTTGTGTTGTTGATATGTCCTTTGGGGCTTGACACCCCACAGGATTTTGATAATGGGTTTCTGTAATAGTCTTTATCGACTGCCGAAAGAAGCATTTTTGAGGAAGGGTGAGAGCTACACTTATCTCTTCATGCAGATCCAAGTATTTAGAATGCATTTAGGAATTAGAGTGGTCTAGGCAGTAATAGGTTGTCCTTTAACATTCATGACCTCATTAGCCATGGGTGATTGCTTAGGTTTCCAGAACCAGACATATATTTACTCCTATTGAGTGACCCTTAAGTGCCATTAGATGATTATTGGGTACTGCTCCTGTTGCACCATTGGGGATACCTTGTTGAGTTTGATGAAGATTTGCTTGAAGGATCCATTTAAATTTTTCTTCCCAATGGGTATTCCAGGAACATTTGTAGGTATTTAAGAAATGCTAATTAAATGAATATGATCTTCTCACAGTAGTACCAATTTAGCAAATTCAGATTGTAGGAGTATTCCCAAGGGTCCACTCAAATCTGAAATTAATTTACTTCCACAGATTAGGCAGGGAAAAGCGCCAGGTTATGAAGACACCTTAACCTGAGTTTATAGAAAAGACAAGGTTATTCTAACAGTTTTACTGCCTCTAAAACAGTACAAAAATTAAATTTTACAGTATATACAACAGGCACATCTGCCTAATTGTTTTTTTTTTTCAGAAAGGCATGACTATTTTAATGGAGACATTTGTTTTCTATTAATAAGACAGATGTCATTTATTATTTAAGATTCTTAGAATAATAATCTTAATTTATAGTTTTTAATACAGATTTACTTTCTAGATTGTGGAATACTTTGAGCTTAAACAGCCCTGTAGTATTTATTGCACAAAGAACCAAATGGCCATATCCAACCTTACTAGATTACGTGGATTATGTATTTTTGTGAAATGGATACATTTCAGTTTGCTTTTTAAATATCCATGTTGATTTTTCCATCATTGCCTCTACTGTAAGTTCTACTGATCTCATCCTGTCAATATGAACATCAGGGCTAGAATACAACATCCTTTCAACAGTGAAATTGGGAAATGCATTCCTCCTCCCAAGAGAATCAATCTACACACTTACAGAACAGATGTGAACAAAGAAGTGTGCTAGAAGCTCCGATGGGAGGAGTATGCTAAACAAGGAGCTTGTGTCATAAATGTGAATCTTACATAATAGAATGGCACCTTTTACAACAAAATGTGATCATAAAACCATCTGCTTCATAATCAGCTTGGAAAGTGCATCTGGTATTGCTCCATCAGCTCTCCAAATTGTTCCTAGATGCACTTTAAAAACATAACATGAACACAAGCATTATGGGTGGAGAGATTGAGTGTCCAGATGGCTTCCTTTAGAATCTTTACTAATTTCATCATTGTGTTTCTTAATTAAGCATTCTCAGTAAGCATGTAACTGTTACCACTAAAATCATATTAATTAAACAAATGTTTGAAGGACCAGGTAAGTGGTGCTTTCCAATTAAGTTTTGTAAGTTGCTTATAAATTTTTGCTTTCTCAATCACTCCTTTCTGTTAAGGAAACTATGGAAGCATGAAAATCTTTACTTCAACTGTGATATGTTCAATACAACTAGTTTAAGAGAGAATGGTGGCCTAAAATGGTACATTAATGCAGGGTCAGTGGGCTCTGGAGATATGTTAGTCTATATTGGGAAGACACTTTTAGTGTTTGTTATCACTGATACCATGTTGTACTATTAACAATAATGATATTGGAATTGGAAATCGCTCTCTTCTTGCTGGTAACAGTTTTTCTACACAGTGAGGAAATGTTCCTCTTTAGGTTAAAAAGACAAAAGTGCATCAAGGTTATGCATTTTAGGTAATTTTAACTGCTACATAGATTACACTTGCCATTGTAACTGGAATCCCACGAGAGTTGCCACTTTTTCCTCAGTGTCTTCTGTTACAAAACCCCTGCCTCCAAGATGTCTTCCTAACCTCAAATGATGGCTCATCTTGGTTGTCAACTTGATCACATCTGGAATCAACTAAACACAAGCAATTGAGCACATCTGTGAGGAAGAGATGTCTTCTCGATTGGATCATTAGAAGATCCACCCTATATCTGGGCCACACTTTCTGGTGATAGCTCATATGAAAAGACAAAGAAGGAAGCTTCTGCTTTTTTCCTGCTTGCCCTCATTCTTTCTCCCAAGTTCATCTATTCTGCTGCTGAGGCATTACTTCACTGGTATGAGAATCTACTTCTTTGGGATTCCAACATTGACTGAAGACCAGCTGAGACAAATACACTATCAGACTCTTAGCCTTTCCATTGGGAGATAGGGAATGTCTATCACTTTGATCTTCTAGATATCACTTCTATCATATTGTTCTTCTATAGACCTCTGACTAACCCACCACCTATTCGTTTACAAGGTCAAGCCCTAACTCTAGTTTTAATTTTGAAAGTTGAAGGTTTAAGTTGAAAATTCTTAAGTTACCACAAGTGTGTGCTTTAATTATATGCATGTCCTCTCTGTTATTAGACCCTTGGTTTGGTCTTTTGGTTTGTTTTTGCTTTTCAAGAGAGTTTTTCTGCATAACCCAAGCTGGTCTATACTCATGATCCTCATGGTCCTTCATCTCCAATGTTGGGTTGATAGGTAGACAGTGTATGACCTGACCTTTTATCTTCTCCTTTCCTTCTTCCCAAACACTGTGCTGATTGGTGGACAGTATACGACCTGGCCTTTGGCTGACTTTAGATACTGTGATTTTTGACTTAAACTCAGCACAAATGACGTCTTTATTAGCACCAGTGCATCTGACTTCACATTCAAATTCCTGACCCAGTTATTTATTTATTTTTTTATTATTGGATATTTTATTTATTTACATTTCAGATGTTATCCCCTTTCCAAGGTTCCCCTTCACAACCCCCCAACCCACCTCCTTCCACCTGCTTCTGTGAGGGTGCTCTCCCACCCACCTACCCACTCCCACCTCACCTCCCTGGCATTCCCCTACACTGGGGCATTGAGCTTTCACAGGACCAAAAGGCTTCTCCTCTCACTGATGCCAGATAAGGCCATCCTCTGCTACATATGCAGCTGGAGCCATGGGTACCTCCACGTGTACTCTTTGGATGGTGATTTAGTCCCTGGGAACTCTGAAAGGTCTGGTTGGTTGATATTGCTGTTCTGTCTATGGGGTTGCAAACCCCTTCAGCTCCTTCAGCCCTTCCTCTAACTCTTCCATTGGAGTCCCAGTGCTCATTCCAATGGTTGGCTCCAAGCATCTGCATCTGTATTTGTCAGGCTCTGGCAGAGCCTCTCAGGAGACAGCTATGTCAGGCTCCTGTCAGCAAGCACTTCTTGGCATCTGCAATAGTGTCTGGGTTTGGTGTCTGTATATGGGATGGATCCCCAACCCTAACCCTAACCATGCCCCAGGTGGGGCAGTCTCTGCTCCACACTTTGCCCTTGTATTTCCATTAGACAGGAGCAATTCTGTATTAAAATTTTGGAGATTAATGCCTCAAATAGGGGCAGTGCCTAACCTCTGGATATGGCATGACCCAGTTTTCAATTATTTATTTTAAAAATAAAGTTACTGGAAATTTTTACAGGAAATAGTGTTACTGTCCTCAAAGAACTAATAATAACTAACTAAATTAACTTTAATTATAACCTCAGGAAGATTAGTTGAGCAGGTGACATGTGAGTTGGCCTAAAGCTATACATAAAGAGTTTTGACTGTTGGAGAAGATCCAAAATATAGATCACAAAAGGACATAAAAGTGAGATTTTTGTCAAGAAGAAGGGAAAAGATTAAGAAAATAATGTTAAGTACTACGGTACATACCTCACACATATATTTTATTTAACTCTCATAGAAGCTATATAAAGTACTTAGCTCAGTCCAAATGGTTCCCAAATACATTTTGTCTTGTTTGTTCTCATGATTTTAAAATCCAAGTTCCTGTCTGGGATTAGAAGATAGTAAATGAAGCTATAATAAAGAGCCATTAGATCTTAGAGCTAAAATAGTGGAGAAAAATCAACATCTTTTATCAAAAAACTAGCTAAGGTACTTGAATTCTTGTCTAGAGACTTGGTATCCATTAGTACTGGGATGCTTTGTTACCAAAGTTCTAAGCAACTAGAGTCCATAGCACAAGAATGAGAGAAGAAGAAACACAAGAATGAAGGGTATAATGAAGACACTAAATATCCAGAGTAGTAGTATTTTGGCATTTTCATATGTATCTCTAGGAGCTAATCCAATATGTCCTGCCATGCTACTTGGATTAAGGGCACCTTTTCATTATTCCCAGAAAATAAAAGACAGTGATGAATTACATGAGAGATAATTTGAATGTCTTCTTTATGCTGCAGGTTAGTTGTGAAAGATTAATGATATACTTTATTAATTATTGTCTCTTTCTTATGTTAAAAATGGGTGACTTTGATTTAATATATACTCCAAGTGTAGAAAATAAAAAAGAATAAATGATTCTGAGTCAGCATGGTTAAACAAACTCCATCAATGATAACTGTATTGTTTATTTTTCTTTCAGGAAAATGAAAAGGAAGAAGAATTAAAGACTACAGAGAACAATAATAGTGAATGACTCAATATTAATAAACTACACTAATCACATGATAGTGAAACAATAACATTTGCTGTCCGAGAGCCCTTTGAGTGTTTTAATTAACCTTTATTCTTAAATGACCATGTCTTAGTTACTTTTTTACTGCCGTGAAGAGACACTATAAACCAAGCAATTTATAGAAGAAAGCATTTAATTGGGGCTTGTTTTCAGTTTCAGATAGTGAGTCCATGCTAAGATAACAATCATGTGGCAGAGAGAGAGAGAGAGAGAGAGAGAGAGAGAGAGCGAGCTGTAAGCACAGACTTGAGGCCCCAGGGAGGGGGGAGGCCTTGTTGTGGGGGAGTCTTGGAGACAGGGGTGAGGAGAAATGGGATGAGGAACTGAGTGTGTGGGGGACCGGGAGGAGGGGAGCAACAGCTGGATTGTAAATAAATAAAATAGTAAAAATATAAGAAGTATCCCATATAACAACAGCATCAAAAAATCCCAACAAAACAAAAAACAAAAACAAAAACCAACCAAACAAAAAAACCCTTGAAAACCTGCTGCTCCCCAGTGACACACCTTCTTCAACAAGGTCACATCTTAATTCTTCCCAAACAGTTCACTAAACTGAGAACCAAGCATTCAAATAACAGAAGCATGGGGGCCATTTTCTTTCAAACCACCAAAGCATGGTAGGGGCTGGAGGGAGGAAAGGGAAAGAGGGAAGTTATATAATTTAATATACTTTAACTTAAAAATAACCATATAAAGGAGGTGTCTCATAAGGAAGGAGAGTTTTCCAATAGTTTTAGAAATATAAGCATGGCATATTTTGACAATTTATTGAGCATAAAAAACAATAGAAAACTCAAAACATACAGTTTCCTAGTGAAATTTGAGTAATCGAGGACAATTAAAAACCCAATTGTCAATGAGCTTATGCACCAATAAAATCATGACTCATTTGTGATATTTAAGCGAAGATAAAAAAAGCATATAAGTAACCCACAGCAGCAAAGAATTTTACATCACTGAAAATCCACATACTGCTTTAAGAAAACAAAATGAATTACATTATTAGGAGACATAAGTGATAAATTAGGAAGTCAGGTTTATTACCTTGTAGAAGTGGAAGGAGTATCACAATTAATATAATGGTAGACAAAAACAGAGGGGAAACTGGAAAAGCAGGGCAGTGCAATAAAGTGAAATATAATAAGTGTATGTATGTATGTATGTATGTATGTATGTATAATGTATGTATAATGTATATGAAAGGAGAAAGGCCAGGATCACCAACAGGATCAGGATTTGTGTTCTTTGTGAGACTTATTTAAAACCCTCTCACTTTTCTAATAAGATGCAATAAGTGTTTATTGTGTAAATAGAATGTTTTGTTATGAGGTGTGTGCATCCCTGAAGGTACTTGCGTGGAAAGTTTGGCTCCTAGTTGTGGGCGCCATTGGGTAACTAGCCAGTGAGAATGCTGAGCTCATCAATGCTGAATGAATTCATGAGTGAGTTCCTAGCTCAACAGGCTACTAAGAAGTGGGCCCCAGTTAGAGAAAGTAAGTCACCTGTGCTGTGACTTTGAGAGGGGTGACTGTCCCTGGCCACTGTATGTTTTGGAGTGTTTGCTTCCTGGCTTGTATGCCACAACCAGCTTCCTCTGTCATATTTTTCCACATTGGCTCAGACCCAAAGCATGTGGCTAGAGGAAGAGAAACTGACTTACACCATTACAAAGCAACTCTAAAATGGATTAAGGTTCTTAATATAAAGTGTAAAATTCTATCACCACTGGGAAAAAATATTCAGGAAATATTTAGGTATTGGGACATATTCTTAAGTAATAATTTCTTAAATAAGACCAATGTGAAAGCCATAATGCTTATTATATGTAAATAACATTTCTCATTCTTTGAAAGCTTCATACATTTTTGAAAGTATATTGGTGTTGCACATCCACCAACACCTCTCCCCATCCCCCCAGTGCATATCATCCACCTCCTACTTTTTCTTTCTTTCTCCTTCTTTTTTTTTTTTTAAAAAAAAACAAAGCATAGTAAGCATCTATCAAGTGATGATTTTGCATGTATTTTCACAATGATTTTCAGGACACAAAGATAGAAATTGAAGGAGCTTGTCCAGGCTCCCAAAGGTAGACATAGTTGAGTTGCACTTGATTTTCATAACAACTTTTATAGAGTTACTGCATTGTTTATGTAAAAAGTAGGTAATGTAAATAATTTACAATCTAGAGAAAAAGAACTCCGCAATTCTATGGCATTTATCACTATTTATAGTTCTGTATAATAACACTTAGAATTTATTTATTTGTACGTGCATGTATGTTAATGTATGTAAATATGTTTGACTTTGTCAGTCCTGAAATATTTTTTACACACACTATTTGAAAATACACTCTTTAGATCCACAAGGCATTTCAGCTCTTGCTCCTCTCACAGAGACACATAACCTGTGAAAATGCAGAGAAAGTGACCAGGAGTGCCCAAACCCAACGGATCCATCTGCAATACAACCTCTAAACCTTTCCATGTCTGTGTTAGTCAGGGTTTCTATTCTTGCACAAAACATCATGACCAAGATGCAAGTTGGGGAGGAAAGGGTTTATTCGACTTACACTTCCATGTTGCTGTTCATCACGAAAGGAAGTCAGGACTGGAACTCAAGCAGATCAGGAAGCAGGAGCTGATGTAGAGGCCATAGGGGAATGTTTCTTACTGGCTTGCTTCTCCTAGCTTGCTCAGCTTGCATTCTTATAGAACCCAAGACTACCAGCCCAGGGGTGGTACCACCCACAATGGGCCCTCCCCCCTTGATCACTATTTGAGAAAATGCCTTACAGCTGGATCTCATGAAGGCATTTTCTCAACTGAAGCTCCTTTTTCTGTGATAACTCCAGCTTGTGTCAAGTTGACACACAAAACCCGCCAGTACAGTGTCTTTCTCAGGGAGACTGGCAGAAAGATTGTAAGAGCCAGAGACCCAAGACATCTGTACTCTCATTTTAGAAAACGTATTAATAACCCACTCAGTTACTCTGCCCATATACATATGGGTAATGGCCATGAGCAACTTTACTCATACCCACATCCCTGGAGGAAAGGGACTGTTTCCTCAGCATTTGTCAATTGAATATCTCCTCAGTAGAGCTAGGACATGTCTACAGACATTCTACCCTGAATGTGCCCAAGCTCATCTACATTAATTATTAAGAAGATAATACCTAAATGTTTTGTTCATGTTTACCAAGGATTAATATCTAGAACATAGTTGGAACCACTTCATCAGTGAAATGCCCAAGAAGTTTAATTTTAAAATGGGAAAAGGATAGAAATCTAGCATTGAATGAAGGAAAAATGAAAGGACTGGAGAGCTCCTCACCATCCATAATCAGAAGTCAAAGTTAGTCGAACAAAATCAAAGTCTGGAGAGGGCCTGAGGTTCTTATGCTCACAGACAAGTATTAGGACTCCAGAATGTTAAACACACAGGCTTGGCCCCCGTTGGGGAGATGAATACCTGTTTTCTACACAGACATTTGGACATGTATGTAGTTTAGAATCTGGTGATCTTTATTGTCTTCAGGGCCAGGCCTCACTCAGATCCCCAGTTTCTACCAGACTCTTCTCTAGATCTTTAGCACTGCTTCTCTGGCAATAGAGCCTGTTCTTATGAGAGATGTTACTTGTACTTTACAATAGCTTAGGTAACTTCTATGTTATCTTAGGGCTAGGCCAACTCTGACTTCCACAGGCTATTATGTTTACCTCAGTCATTCTCCCTAGATGTTTATCTCAAACTTTATTTCTGATTCAACAGAACCCATCTTCATGGAAGAGTCCATTTTTAATTTGTAAAGAGTTTTGATATAAACATGTCTTAAGCTTTGAATTAATTATCACCAGGAGACATTTTTCCCCCCTCAAAATTGTGCCATGTTTAAATATGGTAAAATAAATTGCCCAGTGTCAGAAGTTTTAACCAGTACTGGCCACTGACTGATGTTGAACCAGATTTCCTTCTTGCTTCGTGCAGATCATTACTCTGATGTTTGCAGAGACCCTCACAAAAGACGATTAAAGTGTGGTAAAATGGAGTCCTCGTCATAGTTAGGGTTACTATTACTGTGATGAAATACTATGACCAAAAGCAAGTTAGGGAGAAATGGGTTTACTTGGCTTACTGTAGGCTTAACTTTTTGAGAGCCTACTTTATTTAAGGTTTTTAAATGCTTCAACTTTCCTTCTGGCTCACCAACCAAAGGTAGGGGAGAAGGACAAGGACTTATGGACATATTTTGAAGTAGTTCTTTGTGGCAATTCCAATCTTCTTTGTTAAGATACCAGAAGTCCAGTTCCATAGCAAACACCAAAGACAATCAATAGCAGTGGCTCAATCTGGAAGGCTCAGCCGAATCAGCCCGAGTCAAGGAAAGTGGCAAGAATCAGCCGGAATACCACAAGAAGTTCTTTGGCAAATTTCTTTCTATGAAGTCAAGACAAGCGAAGATCAATGGAGACCAGCCAAGTGTTGCAATACAAAAGCCTCCTCTCACTGTACGGTTCCAGTTATGTTCTTTCCAAATATCACATGTCCTCTCACAAGACACTGCCACAAAAACATCACAGGACACAACTGTGTTTGTAAGGAATCAGAAATATCCACTTCAGCTTATACTTCACATAGTAGTCCATCATTGAAGGACATCAGGGCAAGATCTGAAGCAGGGCAGGAACTTGGAGGCAGTAGTTGATGCGTAGGACCCAGAAGGATGCTGCTCATGGGCTTGCCTCTCATGGCTTTTTTTTGTTTGTTTATTTGTAGAAGCCCACTGAGGTCAGGACCTACAATGGGCTGAACCTTCCCCAGTCAGCCACTAAGAAAAGGCCCTACATTCTAACATTCCTTCCTTTCAGAGGGCTTTAGCTTGTTGTCAAGTTAACAACACACCTCTTTTAAATAGTGGGAGCTTAAATTTGTGCAGTCACCTGTTAAAGTAACATAGCAGTAAGCAGAGAGAATAATCATGCCTGTAGTAGAGCTCTGCTATATCTCTGTTGGATAAAAGTCCCTGAGGTTCATTCTTACCAGCATGTGACAAAGCTGATATGAAGATGTGCATTTCTGTTAGAGGCAGATTAGAACCATACTATTTACTTACTGTCCTAGTTTGGTTTCTGTTGCTGTGATAAACACCATGACCTGAAGCTACTTGGGAGAGAAAGAGTTTGATGCAGCTTACAGGAGCTGGAAAGAGAAACTGAAGCAGAGACCCTGGAGAATTTCTGCTTCCTGTTTTCCTCTTAGGCTCACAATCGGTTACATTTCTTATACACCCTGGGAACACTTACCCAGGGACGACACTGCTTTCTGTGGACTGGCCCTCCTGCATCAATTAGCAATCAAGACATGCTTCTTTTGGAGATAGTTTTATTATTTAATATATTTGTTTATGCTAATTTATCTTTCGTCATTTAGAAATCATTTTCTCCTTTTCTAGCATATTAACACTCACGGTTCAGTAATTAGAGCACATCATCAAATACGCAGAACAAAGAAGAACTGAAAATATACACACACAGAAAGTTTATTGTAGTTTACATGAAGTGTTAGCGGACAAGCTCTCACCTTGTTTTTCAAGTGGGTAGTCTGAAGTATTTGTACTGCCAGCTCAGCTTCTCCACTGCACAGCTGTTTCAACATGATTGTTTTCATCTGTAATCTTGTTTTATTCTGTGTGTTTAAAAATGTATTCTGTGAAGTAAGGGGGAGAGGGGAAGAAAAAGAAAATGCTCCACAGACATGCCCAGTCTGATGGAGGCCAATGCTCAACTGAGACTCCCTATTCCCAGCTGTGTGAAATTAGTAACCAGCCTCTGCCACCAGACTTACTGTGGGGTACAGCATAGAGAACGGAAGAACAAACTCAGATAATTAGAAGGAGGAAGGGAAGAAACAGGAGCTTCATCAGACTCCCAAATTATGACCCGCACGACTATTGTGTTTCATAATTCTGTATGTGTCTACAAATACGATAGTTGGTTGATGGGAATAAGTCAAGGAAGCTGTAGAAGTTGCTGAAGGTATAACAAGAAATACAATACCGAACAGAGCTTAGGAGGAGTGCTGACTTTTATGATAGTCCTGCAAAAAAGCCATTTGAATCTTCTTAGAAACAAGTAAGTAAAGCAGAGAGGAAAAGGCAGTTTGAGAGAACGATGTGAGGAAGAATCATCAGGAAGGTAAAAGTGAGTGCTGTTTCAAATTCTCTTTCCACAAGGCTGCCAAGCCTTTATTCCCAGTCCTTCTGTTTTTGTCCTCTAGGTGGCAGTGGAGAGGAACTCAACAGCAGTTTTCACTGCTATGTGTGTGGTCTGCATCTTTAACAAGGACTGTGCTTTCAGTATTGAAACCTAATGCGTTTTTAGTTTCACTGGATCCAGGTTGATTTCTCATCAGACAGCTGGAAGGCGTATGGCTCAGTTCTTTAATTTGCCCGCTAGCTATGATGTGTCACACTTTTTATGACAAAGCTTTCTAAAGTATAATTTTGTATCTTTAGAAATTCCTTCCATGTAATAACTTAAAGATAAAACTAGGTTAAACATTAAAAAAATTAATCATGATTGAAAGGAAAAAATATTCGGAATAATTCTGAGTGGCACATATTTGCATCCACAATGATTGACTGGGAATCTTGGCTTGAGATAACAGCGCAGACAGTACATTTTTACAGATTCCGTTATTTTTATCTTTAGCTTATAAAATGGCTGGTGTCACTATGGATCCTCCATAAGTATTTATCAAACGTTGCTGTTGTTCAGCATTCCTCTGTCTTTCTGGTCCCTGTCTCCACATCTTGCTTGCCCCGTGGGCCCCAGTAATTTCCTTTCCGCTTTCCTTTGTGAGCATTCTATTAACTTTCTCACCTGCTTCCTACTTCCTGTCTCACAGTCTTCTTTTGTTAGGGTTTAAATGTGCAGTGTGTCCCACAAGCCCCCATGTCTGAATACTTGGTTCCTCGCTGGTGGAACTATGGGGAGGTTCCTAAAACTTTAGGAAGTGTAGCCTTGCTGAAGGTATTGAGACTCATGAAGCAGGTCCTGAGCTTCCTAAACTAGCCTGCTTCCTATTCCATCACTGTTTCCTAGTCTGCTGAGATTTGAGAAGTTTCTGCCTCTACACTCCAGACACCAAGACTTCTGGGGAAGTTTCCATGGCATAATGACATATTTTTTCTTAAATCTTCTGGGGGTTTATTACCGGCAAAGATACAGAAACACTTAAGGAGAAGTGATGGGAAAACATACCACACATAAACAGAACTCAAAAGTAAGCTGGGACAACGGCATTGATTGGAAACAGTGTTTAAGTTAGAAAGGGTAATTTGAAACCAACAAGGTCTATTTAGTAACAAGTTGATTAAATAAATATTTGATATAAATAAATGTATAAAGTATACACACCTTATTGAAACGCTCAATTACATTAAGCAAATATTTCTATATTCAAGATAAGGCATAGATTCTATTTAACACTCCATTATTATCAATGGACAGTTCAGAAGAAAAATCAACAAAGAACTTGGAATTATGTCACAAAACTAGCAAATACTTGCAGAATAGATCTGATGGCTAGAGAATACAGTGTCTTTTCATGAGCACATGAAATATATTCTCATGTTTGTCTACAAAACAAAGCTCAACAGATTAAAAGCTAATCAGAGCCATATTATGTATTTTCTCAGAAATTAAACTGGAACTCACTAGCAAAAGGCATATAAAAACATGAAAATTAACATTCTTTTGTACAGTTAATGTGTTGAATAAAAATAAAAAGAGATTTAGCGTAGATTTCTTGCAATACGTTAAAGTTAAACCATAGTGTTCCAAAAGCTGTCGGGTTCAGCAAAAGTTCCATTAGGAAGGTTTGTGGCAGTATTTCCATTAAATGTGGTATTGTATCAAATGAACCACCTATCACTGCAATCAAACTAGAAAACTTAGTGCCATAACAGCCAGAGGTGCACAGAGAAACCCTGTCTCAAAAAAACAAAATAACATTAAATAAATAAATAAATACATACATACATAAAGTCTACTTATTTTTTGAGAGGGTAAAGAAGAATGTACTCAATTTTCCAGCTATTTCTTTTCCTGCTATTTTAGAACCACTGCCCAAATCCAAATCTCATATTTTTGACTCTTATTTTCAGTGATGTTTTTGTTGTGTGACTTGAGCCAGTGCACTTCTCGCTTATATCGGGAAACTTTGCCTACTAGTTACAGAATCAAATACAGGCGTATCAGGGATAAACATCAGCGTGAACGGTGTTTCTATGGTTATGCTGTGTATCCTGTGCTTGCTCTGGCACAGCACAGAAGAGACTTAAAACATTCCTGGTAGGCTGTTTTCTTGATCTTTTAAGTTTAGTTTTATTTGTTTTTAACTCTTGGTACATGTATGGTGAGCATATTTCTTCCTTATATCCTTCTGCTGTCTTTTTTCTTCCACTCTTTCTTCTTCCTCAAATCCTCTGTCCCCCTAGACAGTTTTCATCCTAAAATCCCTGTAAAGTCTAGAAATGACAAATGAGACAAAATTATGGTATTTTTTTCTGATATTTGCTAAATTCATTTAATATGATTACCTCAAATTGTATCCATTTTTTTCTGCACACAAAGTAATTTTATTCTTGAGGGATGATAAATATACTGTGCATATATCTCAATTTCCACAATCATTTTCTATCCTTAGACACCTGAGTAGGTTCTAAAACTGTCATGAAAAGTGAGGCAATACACATGGATGTGCACATATTTCTGTGCTCTGTTGACTTTGTGTCTTTCAGGTAAACACACACAGGTCAAATGGTTGACGTAATGATAGTATTTTGAGAAACTTCCATACCAAACCAGTTTATTCTCTAGCCAATAGTGTGCAAAGTTTCCCTTTTCTTCAAAGCCCCATGGGATTTATCATCATTGTTTTTCTTCATGACTTTCATGCTATTTGGAGGTTGATAAAAATCTCAATTTAATTTTGATTTGCATTTCTATGTTGGTGACTGAAGTTAAACTTGTTTTTGTTGTGTTTATTGGAAATTTGTTTTTCACTATTTGAGAGATATCTGTTCATTTCATGAGCCTGTTTATTGGAGGTTTTGTTTAATCTCTCTCTTACTCTCTTACTATCTTTCTTTGTATGTGTGTGTGTAATATGTGGTTTATATATTCTTATGTGTATGGATATGTGTGACCCTTCATGTGTGCAAATGCTAGAGGACATTTGATGTCCTGATCTATCACTGACTGCCTGATTCCCTTGATACTGTGTTTCTCACTGAATCTGGCAGCCAGCAAACCACAGCGATACTGTCTCCACTCTTATGTTTTGCCATGCACAAAGACTGGGGTTAGAGGCACACAAGGCCACATTTCACATTATTGACATTTTTTTGGTTATTGCTGTGATTTGAATTTAGATTCTCATGCTTGCAAAGCAACCACTCTTATTTTCTGTTTAATTGCTTATTGTTTAGTTTCCTATATTCTAGACATTAATCTTCTGTCAAATACAGCTTTCTACATTTCTGTTGGCTGTCTCCTCATTTGACTGACTCCTTTGCAGTGCAGAAGCTTAATTGCTTAAGGTCCCATTTGCCAAATGTTGGCCTTATTTTTTGAACATCTGGAATCTTTAAAAATTTTTATTTTTTAAATTACATGTGTGTGTGTGTATTTGTGTGGGAGATTTAAGACATTAATGCAGTATCCATAGAAGCCAGAAGAGGTCATTGGATCCCCTGTAACTAGAGGGTACAGTCAGTTATGAGGCACCCAGTGTTGGTGCTGAGAAAAGAACTGGAGTCCTCTTAAAGAGCAATGTCTCCTTTCAATTAGCTGAGCCATTTATCTACCTAATTGGAGTCTTGTTGAAAAAGGATGTTCTTGATTTTAGTGAAATGTAGTTCACAATACTGACTGTTGGTAATAAAATGTTATTAAAATACATTTTTTTGTATGTGAGCATGTGTGTGTATGTGTATTTATAGGTTTGTGCATGAGTTTCCTCATGTATTGTGTAGCAAAATCCCCCCAATTAAAAATTCCCCTCTTGGAAGGAGTCTCATTAAGATCCAAAAAATAAAGAAATCATAAGTATCAGGAAACCCCTAAAACTAACAAGATTCATAAGACGTCGACATTTCTTTCTTTCTTTCTTTCTTTCTTTCTTTCTTTCTTTTTTTTTTTTGTTGTTTTTTCGGGTCAGGGATTCTCTGTGTAGCTCTGGCTGTCCTGGAACTCACTCTGTAGACCAGGCTGGCCTTGAACTCAGAAATCTGCTGGTCTCTGCCCTCCAAGTGCTGGGATTAAAGGCCTGCGCCACCACTGCTGGAGACATCTATATTTCTAAGGTCGTATAAACAGTAAGGACTTCCTAGGAGAGGAGACTGAGTAATCTGTCAGCCTGACTGCAGGTTGGGCAGGTAGCTTCAAGATTAGTTTTTTGTGAATCATCCCCCATGTTGCTATGTTTATGTGAATATCACCATGTTGTCTACTCCTGCTTCTGTAAGTAACTCTTAACCCATACTCCCATTAGCAAACCCAGTGTAGTCATTGTTCCACCAAGTAGAATTTGGTAGAATCCTTTCTTCAGTTTGTCATCCAATATGGAGTGATAAATATTTGCTCATGTTTCCTTAAGAAAAGTTACAACCAGCAACCATCTAGAGGGCAGGTGTCAACGTCAAGTGCATTTCTAAGCTGTTGACCTTGATTTTTGAGGTCTATCACCGGTCTGGGATTGATGATGCTAGGCTGGCAGGCTAGCATGCCTCATTGGGTTCCATCTGGTTCCACCTCATCAGTGCTGGGATTACAAGTACAGACCTGTATTTTTACATAGGTTTTGGGATCAAGCTCATATCCTTGTGCAGATGAGATATCTCTCCAACACCCCCCAGTTAAAATATGTCCTTAACCTTTAGTGGCATTGCTAGTACTGAAAATTTTCAATTAAGTAATATTTGGCATCATGTTTAGTCACAGCTTGATGTCAATATTTAGTCTTAAAATAATGAAAATTTATATGTATCAAGAGAAATAAAATGTCTAGTAGATTTCCCTTAAAATGTACTCATAAATGTAATCTATTATTCAAATAACTGCTGTGATTATAAATGATAGTCCTCTTTTCAACTTCTACAATCATTAAAAGAGAGCATTAATAATGAATCAGATACAAATAGCACAGCCGTGCTTATAAAAATACCTCAACTGTAATTAAACTGATCTAAGTACCACGGTAACAAGAGTTCCGATATGAAATATGACTTTCTTTGGAGATACTCAGTTATATCTTCCTTTTCATTTACATTTTCCTTATATGTTCGAGAGGACACTGTATGCATATGTGTGTTTGCTATATGTATGGGGAGAGCAGAGGTTAAGGTGCAATGCTCTTCTCAGTTGCTTCTCTGAGCAACTTTATTGTTTCGAGACAAAGTCTCTTGCTGAAAGCAGAGCTGATCATTGGGCCAAACTAGTTGATCAATGAGTTCCTGGGAGTTGCTGGTCTGACTCCCAGCATTGGGGTTTCCAGTACACACTGTGCTGAAATTTTACATGGGAGATAGTGGTTTGAGCACAGGTCCTTGTGCTCATCCAGAAAGCACATTGACCATTGAGCAATTTTTTTTAAGCCTCCATTCTTTTTCAATGATAACAAACTTAGCAGTAAATAATGAAAAATACCAACATTTGAACAGAATTTATTTATTTATTCATTCATTCATTAAGGTCCAGATATTCATAGGCACCCTAAAAAATCAAAGTAGCATTATAAATAAGATATATTCCATGTTCTCAACCATTCTTTTGAGTAATTTTTGATATTTGGATTTTTTTGTGAGTTTGGGTCTTTTTTTGAGGCAGTATATTGGGGATTCTTGGTGGTAATCAATTGAAACTGAATTTGAATAACTAAAGTGAGAATATAAGAATATAATAATACTTAAAATCTGAAATGACATAATGTACAAGGATTCAAGAAAGAATAGAAACTCACTGCTATTCCAGGAACCCTGGTGGCAAGAACTTAGAGTCATTCTTCGAGCATATTTTGGTTCCGTTTTCCTGTACACTTTGGTCTCTTCACTCAGGATCACAGGGCTCTACTTTGGATAAGCAAGCAGCAACAGCCTGATGTATGGTTTCACTTGGACCAGATAGGATGCAGAAGTGGTTTCCCAAGGGAAGAGTGATACACGATTAGAGGGAGAAATGCAATGCAAATAAGCACAATATTCAGCCATGTGTCCATCTACAAAACAAGTCACACTTCTCTTCAATCCATACTATGAAATGGTTAAGCATTTTGTGCTTGTCTGTAAACTACCCATTTTGTAAAGTTGTTGAATGTGGAAGAGTTAGCAAAAATGATTCCTTTCTGTTTCTTGGTTTGAAACAACAGTACATATAACAGCAAAACAATATTGTGTTCCTGTCTAATGGTAGCTGAAGATTGGGTGCAGTTTTCTCTTATTTGCACTGCCTCTATGAGCTCTGAAATAATCTTGGGAATAAAATGAAACCCAAACTAAAGGGAATATGAAATTTTACTTAAAAATTACTTTATTGTGACAGATGATGTTTGCTGAAACGGAATCATTGCTCAAAGTGTAAAGATGAATCCAACTGTCACAAGGCAGGCTCTTAGAAGTTTGGCATGCCTGCTGCACACACAAATGGTTTTATTTTCCTGAAAGTTCAAAAGGGGTGTGTGGACATGAGCGAGTCACAACTAAGGTTTGAAAACTAAAGTATCTGCAGGTGTATAATCGCTAACAAGCGTAAGAAATTGTTGGCTGCTTTGACAGCGTAGAGCTCCATGCTCTATCTCGCACAACGAAGCCTTACTTTGAAGAGCTGTGGTCTTCCCACTGGGTGTGTGGAATTAGCAGTAATAGGAATTAGATGAGCAAGCAGGGTGCAAGCTCATTCCTGGTTTAAGTTGTGCTTGTCAAGTGGAGACATAAAGTGAGATGTGCTGTAAAGGCTGAGTGCATCATGGACATATGGCAGAGGCTTAGTCAAGTGGCACCCTGGGAAGCTATTTGCTCATTCTTTACATGCAGCCGTGGGACTCACAGCTCCCCAACTCTCGTGATGTCTAATAGAGGGTACTGAGAGAAATGGGCTGATTTACGACCTTTATGCAATTTCCTCATTTGTCATCAATCAATTCTAATGTGAACCTTTTCAACTGAAAGTTACTTAAGGCACTATCAGTCTGCAAGGTTTTCTATGTTGGGCTAACATTTTCTATATAGAACTGTCAACTCCAAAGTAGATAGACAACCCTGCTACAGAATGAAGAGTATAGGAGGAAGAAAGATGTGTTTTTTTTTTTTTTTTTGAGAATCTGGTATAACAACATTTTAATCTTATTTTGTTTGATATTTATTAGAAGTTTTTAGAAATAGAAATATTCCCAGTTATTAAGTGAAGATGTAATGTGGCCACACAGCTCACCAATAACCACAAACTAGCAAATGACAAAGTTATCATTTAATTCCAAATCTGTGAGAATATACTTTTTATTTGCCTGGAGCACATATTGACTACTAGTAATCTAAGGGGTCCAACTGTCTCTGGTTCCCAATGCTGGATTTATGATTTGCAATGATGAGTAGGTGTCATAATGTTCAGACTTTGTATAGGGATTAAATGTTAAACTCAGGTTCTCAAGCTTCTGTGGCAAGAACTTCTTTGACTCAGATATCTCTATAGTGCCAAGGTCTATTAACTTTATACTATGGTTTTCCTGTCCTGTTTTAAAATTATCCAGCTAGACCTGGATAATTTGTTGCAAGTTAGCCTATAGCACACAGTGAGTTTCAAACTAGTCAGGGCTACATAGTGAGACACTGTCACTATCAAAATTAAAATGTCAAAAATCAAAATTAAAATGAGAATAGAACTAAACAAAACATAACTAGGAAAGATCATACTCATTTTAATATATAGTTAGTAGTTACCTGCTAGTTTGTACCCCAAATTTGACTATGCTTTGGCCCTGGGTCAGTCCTTTTTATTCTGATTGATTTCAGTGCCCATGTACCCACTCAACTTAATAACTTCAATTATTTTCTTTACACTTTTCAATATTATACCCTTTATGTTCTTATATGTTAATAAACTGATACTCCTGAAAATTATCTAGTATGGTTTCACCTCTGGATACTACATGCTATAGTACAGGACAAAGGCCAAGAGTTCCTACATCCTATCTTCTTCTACCTCAAGGGTAGAGTTCATGACTCATAGTGAATGTGACTATTGAGGGTGAAAGCCATTATCTACAATAACCGTGTTGTGGCTAGTCTCAGGGCATGCCTATAGAAGTTGTCTTGATTAGGTTAACTGAGATGAGAATACATATGCCAAAAGTGGTGGTGCCATTCTTGGATCTTGGACTGCATTAAAAGGAGACATTTGACTCTGAGAAGCTCTATCCAGAAGCTGACTGAAACAGACATAGTTACCCACAGTTGAACATTGGATGGAGGGCAGGGACTCTTATGGAAGAGTTGGGGGAAGGATTGGAGGATCTGAAGGGGATGGGAATCCTGCAGGAGAACCAACAGAGTCCCAGAGATATCTGGGAGCTCTCAGAGACTGAACCACCAACCAAAGAACACATATAGACTAGAATGAGCCCTCCCAGAACATATGTAGCAAACTTGCAGCTCAATCTCCATGTGGACCCCCCAACAACTGGAGTAGAGGCTGTCCCTAAAGCTGTAACCTGACTGCGAAATCTGTTCCCCAACAGGGCTGCCTTGTCTGGCCTTAGTGGGAGAGGATGTGCCCAATCTGGCAGAGACTTGATATGCCAGGGTAGGGTAATACATGGTGGTGGTGGGGGACCCTCTCAGAAGAGAAGGGAACTCTGAGGGAGGACTCAAAAGGAGGTAGTGTTTGGGATGTAAATAAATAAATAAATAAAAATTTAAGAATAAAGAAGAAATTTGAGCATGTGCATTCATTGCTCTCTGCTTCTTGAGTACAACTGGATTATGACTAGATCCTTCCCCAGATCCTGCCACTGTGATTTCCCTACCCTAATAAACAATGTCCTTTAAGCCAAGGCAAACCCTCCTGACCTTAAATTATTTTTGTCAGGGTATTTTATCACATAAATAGGAAAAGAATCTAAGATAATATGTTTTATTTCTTCTAAAATCTTTTGTCAACATTTAATAATAATTCCATTTGTCTTTGAATTTTTTGTGAAGGCATATTTAATAGAATATTAATTTAGTCTATAGAGATAGAATGACAATTATTTTATAGATATAGAATAGGGACTCTATTTTTCCTATTGATCTGTATAAAATCTGTTTGTGAAGATAATAGACAGTTAATTTTATTTGCTAGCCAAAAGCTTTGATAGGCTTCCATCTTATCAATATTCAATAATGGCATTCTAAAGGTCTTAAAACTTCTTGAATACTTGTCATATTTTCCCATTTTAAATTCTCTGGGCCATGCCGGATTTCTTAATAGAACAGGAGTCAGCTGCTCTTTCCTACACAGGTTCACATCAAAAGTTATGTGAGTGATATTAGCAATTTACTTTAATGTTAATGGAAGCAAACATGGAATTATCTGTGTGTGTTAAAAGGAAAGAATAGAGGAACTTTAATTCAGTAACATGGCAAGGGATCCTAACCAAAGACCTCCTAGGTCTGTGTGATCTGGCTGGAATGCCACACCTGTAAGCCCTCTGGCTGGTATACAGACAAGTCCTTAAGTACACACCTTTATGGTAAGGTTGGTTTATAGAAGGAAGCAGCCATGTTTGAAAGTGATGAAAAATTGAGGGGTAAAGTGATGTGTCAGACAAAGATTTGATAGAATAAGTCAGAGATAGGATACACACAACTCTCAGGAAAACTACAGGGAAAGAGAGGCAGACAGAGAGAGAGAAAGAGAGAGAGAGAGAGAGATTGATTTACCAGAACAGTTTTTCAACAGGTTTCAGGTGAAGACAGAATGAGCCAGATAATGAGATTAGAACAGATGGCTATAGTTAGTTTGTGGCCAAGCACAGCAATTCAGTGAGAAGCTGAGAGAAACCAGTTTGAATCAGTCAGCTTGGAGAAGAGTTTTGACTCAGAACATCTGAGTTGAACCAGCCAGTCAGAGTCCAGAAGGAGCTAGAGAGTGTGAGTTTATTCAACAGTAAGCCTCTGAGATGACAATTACTTCTGGAGAATGTAAGTTACTTTTACAGGAAAGAAAGCTCGAGAGCACTGAGACATGAATCCATGAGACATGACTCAGTTATCCTGCTTTCCACACGTGTTCCTCTTCAGTTCACCAGGCAACTTTCAATTTAAACAATTGTGCGGCAATATAAATAGATTGATTTTGTAGAAATCATTCAGATTTGGAATCCTACTTTTTACATAACTACTTCTCAAAGGATTCCCCAAACACTACCAACACTCTGGGTAGAATGTTCATCATTTCCCTTTACTCAGAAGAGTTGTAGTCAATGACACTTGAGAAGCATGTATTTCAATTAATTCCTTTCTGGATTTATGTGACATTAAGGCTGTTTGGTCCATAAAATGTTATTTGTATGTAGGTTTTCAGAGCTGACCATTGGGTATTGGATAACCACTTGGTGTGTTTTTTTCCTTGGGGAGACTATTTCTCCTACCTCTTGCATTCCTATGTTTGTTGTGTAGGGTTGAGGCCTCATGGACTTTTCCCCATCTCTGGCTCATGTTAGGGCAGTCATGCAATAATAATTAGTTTAAAAAGAGGCTATGAATTTGAAAGAGAACAAGGAGGGTATGGGAGAGTTTGAAAAGAGGAAAGGGAAGAGAGATATGTTGTTACTATAATCCTGAAAAAAAGTAAAAGCCTCACTTCATTAACCTCATACCATCTAAAATTAAAGAAGAGTCTCTTATGTGAAGTACTGCCATCTGCAGAGAGATATAAATATTTCAGTACTGGTACAGCTAACTATATAACCTAGTTTCTACAGGTTAGACTACTCAGGCATTTTACTGATGAAATTTAATACTGAAATTGGAGTCAGGCTGGGGAAATGAATCCGTAGCCAATTGCACTTGGATTCAAGCCTGTGTTCAGTCCCTGGAACCTAAAAAACAAAGAGTCTGATTCCCACAAGTTGTTCTCTGACTTCTACACATGTGTTATAGTACATGTGTACCCATACATCATATACATAAATCCACCTACCCTGAAAAATACACATGAGAAAACCCCTAGAGTTGTTTAGCTCCTAAATGTCGCTTAGCTTCAAGACAGCCAGTTTTGTATCTCTTTTAGATATAGAATAAAATAAATGAGCTAATTGTACCAGACTTAGCAATAAGTTAGAGATGAATGGCCAGATGTCTGACCATTAGCATTTTCTAGTTCGTCTACTAAAACAGTATGAATTTGAAGTAGAGAATCATGCTTACACATACACATCTGACTCATCTCAGGTTTACACTAAGAGGTTGGTACTTGAGTTATCTACAACTGTTGTAATATTTTCACACCTAAATAGTAAAAAGCATGATACTATGAGATTACAACCATTGTTTTCTATTTTGCTTTTTAGAGTGATTGCCAATTAATCTGAGTGCACATTATAATTAATTACTCATGCTGAAGAACCAATAACTATGATTGTGGGTGCTACTTCATGTTAAGAAGCTACTCTTTGTGCATGACTGTTTATGGCTTCCTCTCTTTCCTCTCATGTCTCATGTACTTAATTTTCCAGGTTAAGAAAATGCAATGTGTTCATTCCATCTGCATTTACCATTAATTCCTGTAGTTTTAGAGAGACAGGTGGTTATGAAGTGGATAGTTAGAACCATTTCTCCAGACCCTTATTCTTACTAATTTATTTATATGTGTATATTTTTTTGTTAATTATTTGAAACCCTAAGTGATATTATTGCATACAACTGAATATAAAGGTAAGACAAATTGTAATTTTCAATATGAGAACTGTTTTACATACTCAATAATCATTCAAATTCCCAGTGATAAACAGTTGTGCTGTCAGTTGCTTAGTTATACTAAAATACCTAAGTGGACATTGTAGAATTCGCATTACAGAATCCTTAGAAATTGTCTAAATATACTTTAAATTTCCAAAATACTGTTTAAAGGAAACAATCCAAAAGCTTTCCCAGAATAGGAAGGACTACTTATTGATTCTGGCCTTTAAAATAATTGCTTGTACGTGAGCGTATTCAACATGTAATGATGAACTGAACATGCTGTTATGTTTAATAATTCAGTGAAACCAAGCTAGAAAAAAATAAAACAGTTTGTCTTTCTTTGACTTCTCTTAAATTTGTTATGAAACTTTGTGTCTTTCTAAAGAGTACGAAATAAAATAATATCTCTGCAATTTCATTAGATCCCTTGCGGGAACATTTGGTGACTATTGTTCTATGGTGTAGTCACTTTCTTTGTTCTGTGTGTGTGTGAGTGTGTGTGTGTGTGTGTGTGTTAACATTATTAATGTTTTATGTCTTTTGGGAGGGACATGTATTCTATGCCTCATAGGTCTATGACATTTTCCTCAACACTTTAATGAGAATTGTCCTTGCCTTGTCTATGCAAAGCACTAAAACAGTTAAATCCCCTTTCTGAACTTCAGGGACTCATTCACAGCCATGTATTATTCATTTTAAGTAAGTTAATGTCACTGTGAGACAGAGGTTCTGGTTTGTATGATAAAGATTTTAAGTGAAGCACCATTAATTACCTATTGCCCATGCCCTGGTGTGCTTTTCCATATGGCTCTTTTTGGCATGCGAGTGACAAGAATTCATCAGGGCAAAGTCGTAAGCAGAAATTTTAATATTAAAACTTTGATGTCTCTGTGCCCTGGGCACCAGCTAATTCAAGTTCTTTAGTACTTCTCGACGTGTGTATTTTAGTTCAACTTCTGTCTCTTAAATCAAATACAGAGTTATCTCCTCAGGGCTTCAATTGCCTGTGTCAATGACCTTGAAAAGATAGCCTGATGAACAGAACTATGTTCTCATGGGAAACAGAGTGAGACTTTGAACTGAAACTGTGTGGCTTCTCCTGAAATAAGTATCAAAAATGTGCACAACAGAAAGAACATCATAACATTTGACTCCAGAAAGAAAAATGACTCTGTACTTTTCTAGTGAGGAAGCTGTGCTTTAAAATGTTCCTGGATTTATAAATACTTCTTTTGGTACAAGCTTTATCACTGGACTGAAGAAATAAGAAATAAGATATCCATATTTAGAGGAGTATGAGGGCAGCCAACTTGCTCAATGAGCCAAGAAGTTGATCCCAGCTGTGTGCTGGTAGCCTACTAGCATTACCTTACCAGTTTGGTGGTTTGGTTGTAGTCTTGAGTGGATCCTGAAAATCAGGTCTAATCTTTTCTCATACAATATCTTTATATTCCTGTTAGTCCTCAGATTATCCTGCTATCATTTTATGATAATTAGATCCTCTGGCTTTGCAGACACCAAGCAATACCCTATCCTTAGGGAGCTTGTGCTAGAACAGTGGTTCTCAACCTGTGGGTCATGACCCCTTGTGGGGTCAAATGCTCCTTTCACAGGGATCGCCTAAGACCATCAGAGACCACAGATACTTACATTATGATTCATAACAGTAGCAAAATTACAGTTATGAAGTGGTAACAAGAATACCGTTGTGGGGAACTGTATTAAAGGGTCGCAGTGTAAGGAGTGTTGAGAGATGTGGTCTGCTAGGGCCTTGCTGCTCATGTATCCCTTTAGCAGTTGCAGCCAGTTCCCTGATGCCCAGCTCCAGGACAACTTTTGTCTAGTGCTTTCTTATTCCTGTGCCTTCTGGTACCCAAGCTAGGTCATTTGTCTTCAACAGACCCTGTCAATCTTTATTCAGACCTAAAAGCTCTCAAATGTCAGGGCTCCGTTAGGACTGTCTGTGGTCTGGCGTTAATAACGTTCTTTCTTTTTTTAAATTATTGTTTTATTTATTTACATTTCAAATGTTGCCCCCTTCCTGATTGACCCTCCAAGAGTTCTTCATGCCATCCCCCCCTCATCTTTGCCTCTGAGAGGGTGCTCCCTACCCTCTTCATACACACACACACACACACCCTCGTTTATGCCTCCTCTCACATCCATCCTCCTTTCCTAGGGTATCTTGTCTCTACAGGATTAGAGATATGTCTCCCACTTAGGCTAGACAAGGCAGTCTTCTGCTACATGTGAGCCAGCGGCCACGGACTAACCCTTGTGGTCTTTGGTTGGTGGCTTAGTGGATATTAGCCAAAAAGTATAGAATACCCATGAAACAACCCACAGACCATAAGAAGTTTAACAAGAAGGAAGGCCCAAGTGAAGATGATTCAATCCTACTTAGAAGGAGGAACAAAATAATCATGGAAGGCAGAGGGAGGGAGGGAACTGGGTAGGAGAAATGAGAGGGAGGGAAAAGGGGGCAGGATCAGGTCTGGGGGTAGACAGGAGAGAAGCCCAGAGGGGTCAAGAGAATGAATGGAAATAAGCAGGTGCTGGGAGTGGGGGGCTGGTGAAACCTCTAAGAAGTCCCAGAGAACTAGGAGCAAGGCTCCCAGGACTCAATGGGGATGACCTTAGCCAAAATGCCCAACAGTGGGGAGGTGGAACCTAAGGAGACGGCCTCCAGTGGATAGACAGGGCCCCCAGTGGAGGGATGGGGTCACCGACCTACCTTCAAAATTTTTGACTCAGAATTGTTCCTGACTAATAATTCTTTCAAGTAAAACTCTTTAAAAACATAATTCTTCTTGGCTCACTTTTCACTGAACATAAAGCATACTTGTCATATTTGTGTAGCAACTCCCACTTCATATTAAAACATTTGAAACTGAAAAGACTTTTAAGTAATTTTGAGAAATGTTTCATCTTATACTTGATAAAACGGAAATCTAAAGGTTAGAATGATTTAGTTGGTGTCCCAGTGAAGCTTTTGTGCATTAAACTATTCTTAACTTGAAAATAAACTATTTGTTTATATGTATGTGTCATCCATTTGTTATTCTTGAAGAGGTATCAACAGGTGCAGACCAATCACATCTTCTATTATTCTTTCTTAGATGCTTTTCCTAAACATGATGTGAGCGTGTGATTGCCAAGGAAGCAATAATAATAACATAACTCTAAGTTTATGAAGCTGAAATTTGATCCAATTTGAACACATTTTATAATTTTCAGATTATGTATTAGCGAAGTTGATTTTCTATTCAAACAGAATTTGTGCTTAGAAACACGATTTCCACAAGGATAATGCTTTGTAAATCAGATGTTTTATGATAGCATTATTTCTCTTAAATGGAAAGAAGATCAATTATACTTTAATTTGCTTTACACAGTGGCCATGATCATGTAAAATGGTATTTTGAATACTGTCATTATAGAATGACATGTTAGAAAGAAGATGGAGGAAAACGGGGAATTTCAATACATTATTAATGAAATAAAAAACTTGCCAAGAAACCAAGGCCAACTCTAATTTAGCAGTGATTAAATAGTAATTATAATTTTCATGCTATTAAGACAACAGTGTAAACATTTTGGCTGCATTTTACTCCCAAGGAGGGACAGATGTGCATTGTGTCAACAGATGTAGTTACTCTACTGAATAGAATTCTAGAGTGTGACCCATGAGAGCTGAGTCTGCTCCTGCTTTATCAGTAACTTTCAGAGATTTAATTTTGTCTTGAGAATATTGCTTACCTCCTTTTTCTTATATAGAGAAGATAACTTGATACATTTGGAAGATAATGCTGTGCATGCTTTAAATGCAGTTAGCACTGTGTATATGTATTTCCATTATATATGCTGGTGTGTGTGTGTGTGTGTGTGTGTGCGCTCAATAACCAAGTAACCTGGAGGTCACAGGTCAACTTTGTAGAGTTGGTTCTCTCCTACCTTTACATGGGTTTCAGAGATTGAATTCAGACTTCCATGCTTCTGCTGTGAACTTCCTTAACCGATGAGCTATTCTCCCTACCTGATACAGTCTGCTTTAAGACAGAGATCAGTAGTTTCAGGAAAGAAATTATCTAATGGTGATATGTATGTTTAATGCTGACTTGAAAGCCAGTTTAAAGATGTCTACTAAAATTGCATTCTTTTCTGGTAATATAATGATTTGTGGCAGCTTTCTTTCCTCTGACACACTTCTGCTTTCCTCTGACAACTAGACTGCTTTGGGTTTATCTAATTCACCTCTAATAAGAGTCTATGTATGTCTCCATGGGTGGTACAGCCATAGCAAGAAGAGGTGGTGAGTGAGCACAGTGTAGCCTCTCAGAGACTTTGGAGAAAAACCTCCTTCAGGAAACAGGGCTGGGTTCTTCTTGCTGCTTCTTTTCACATATACTAAACCATCTTATTGACACACTCCCAATTCAAACAGAAGGTATAAGCAGTCTTTTCATTCGAGGGCATTTTGTATAATTAGTAAATTTAAACACTCTAGATCTTGTGTATTCCAGAAGATTTTTTTTTTTTTTGCAGAATTTCTGTGCTTAAGACATATCTTTGATCTTTTCATCAATTGTAAATATAAAGACCTACTTTATAGATATTCCTTAAGTTACATTCCATTTGAAGGATTTAAATTAAATGTACTTCAATTTTGTTTTAGGTTGTTCAAGGAGCTGAGGTGTGAAGTCTGTATCATCAAAATTGTTGACCATCTTCACCAAGGCTCCTCTGCTAGCAAGAAAGACAGCTGCTAAGACAAGCTCTTTTCCTTTTCCCTGGCTGCATCAGTGAACTGATCTTTAGGATTTTTTCAAATACCTAGATTCTGGGCTACAGGGCTTTCTTCCAATCAAAACCATTCGAATGGCATTCACTTAGAACATTGGGAACTTGTCAGCTAGATCTGCTTAACTTTAAAGGTTTTCGGTGCCTCTGATTCCAAACTTTTGAAACACAACTTCTGCTATAGAACCCATTCTTGCCTTTCTCTGAAACCATCAGCTTCTTCACTTGTTTGTCCACATGTAACATTTTTCCAACCAGCACAAGATTTTATCTATCTCTCCACTCAACCCAGGCTCTCCAAATCCCCATACCATGCTAGCTCACTCTAGGTGCCTTTCGGTAGGTGAGCTCCATCACTCCCTAAGTCTGGAGACATCTGTCTGGCTTGTTCTTGCCTTCTAGTATTGTTTTATAGCACAAAGCCAAATTACTGGATAAATCTTCTTTACTATGGTTCTCTTAATTTCCCAGTGGAAGAAAGAGTATTGGAGAAAGAATTGACTTGAAAATATATGATTTTTTTTGGAGGGGGGCTAGATATGGGGTTCAGCCATGTGGGAAATGAATAAAAATGTAGTTGGAAAAGCTAGTTAGTTCTAGATCATAAGTGTCTAAAGTCCCACGCTAAGGAGTTTAAACTAATCACATGAGTGATGAGAATCTGTGAGAGACTCTAAGCAGAGAGATGGATGATAATTTTAGAGCTTCATTAAAAAAAATTAAATAATAAGTACTAGATAGAAAATAACTTTCTTTTTTATTAATAGTTTTATTTGTTTACATTTCAAATGATGTCTTCCT
Organism: Rhynchomys soricoides; assembly: GCA_019843965.1. Lineage (NCBI taxonomy): Eukaryota > Metazoa > Chordata > Mammalia > Rodentia > Muridae > Rhynchomys > Rhynchomys soricoides. The sequence continues at coordinate 386,346 of JADRCH010000115.1, read as the reverse complement.
TCCTGGATACCCCTCCAGTACCTCCCCATCTCATCTCCACTCTCCTTCCTCCCCTTTACCTCTATGAGGGTGCTTCTCCATTCACTCACCCACACCTGCCTCACCGCTCTAGCATTCCCATACACTGGGGCATCAAGCCTCCAGAGGACCAAGGGCCTCCCCTCCCCTCCCATTGATGTAAGATAAGGCCACCCTCTGCTACATATGTATCTGGAGCCATTGATCCCTCCTGTATACTCTTTGGTTGTTAGTTTAGTCCCTGGGAGCTCTAGGTGGTCTGGTTAGTTGATATTCTTCCTATGGGGTTGCAAACCCCTTCAGCTCCTTTTATTGGGGTCCCAGGCTCAGTCCAATGATTGGCTGTGAGTATCTGTATCTGTATTGGTCAGGTGCTGGCAGAACTTCTCAGGAAGAGTAAGCAAGCACTTCTTGGCATCAACGATAGTGTGGGGATTTGGTGTCTGCAGATGTGATGGATTTCTGGGTGGGGTGGTCTCTGGATGGCTTTTCCTTCTGGATCTGTTCCATTTTTTGTCCCTGTTTTTCTTTTGCACAGGAACATTTCTGGGTTAAAAATTTTGAGATGGGTAGGTGGCTTCATCCCTCAATTGGGGGCCATGTCTATCTACTGGAGGTTGTCTCTACAGGATCTACCTCCCCTTTGTTGGGTATTTTGGCTAAAGTCAAACCTGTTGGGTCCTGGGAGCCTCTTGCTTCTCTGGCATCTGGGACTTTCTAATGGCTACCCCCAGTTCTCCATCCATCACTGGTACATATTTCTATTCTATTTCCTGACTCTCTGTGCTTCTCTCCTGTCCCTTTCAATACCTGATCCTGCCCCCTTTTTTCTCTCCTCCTCCTTTCTCCCTCCCTCCCTCCCTCCTTCCCTCCCTCAATCTCCTTTGATTATTTTGTTTTCCCTTCTATATAGGACCAAAGCACCCACACTTTGGTCTTTCTTCTTCTTGAGCTTCACGTGGTCTGTGAATTGTATCTTGGGTATTCTGAGCTTTCGGACTATTATTCACTTATCAGTGAGTACATGCCATGTGTGTTCTTTTGGGATTGTGTTACCTCACTCAGGATGGTATTTTCTAGTTTCATCCATTGTCTCCAAATTTCATGAAGTCATGGTTTTGAATAGCTGAGTAGTACTCAATTGTGTAAATGTACCACATTTTCTGCATCCATTCTTCTGTTGAAGGGCATCTGGGGTCTTTTCAGCTTCTGGTTATTATAAATAAGGCTGCTATAAATATAGTGGAGCATGTGTCCTTGCTATATGTTGGAGCATGAAGATAATTTTCATATAGAAGAAAATCGAAAGCCATCAGACAGTGTGAGGATGGTTGAGATTGTGTGGTTATACTGGGATCTAATGAGCAACTGAATTAATGACTGTTTTATGATTCTCTTATATGACTATTGTCTTGAAGGTGTTTATAATGACCCATTTTATTATGGGATACTTGCCAGAAAATCATGGTGTCTTTAACAAGATAGATTATCAATTATTTTTCTTGCAGAAAGCAAACAGAATCTCCAAACTATTTTTTTTCAAAGTAAACATTGGAATGTATCTGTTTTGTTGCAGTTTCTGTTGTTAATAATAGGACATGTTGAGTTGGATTAAAAAGTAAAAACAGTTGATTTGGTTTGTGGTTTTGTCAAGTCCAAAATAAGACAACAGTGTGTCCTTGACTTTTGGTGTGGGGGGGGGGGTTCCCAGCAAAGCACAGCAGGTACATACAGAAGAACAGAGAGGGAACTACAGTGCACAGGCACTTTATAACAAGTTACTGTGTGGATTCCCACCCACTGTCATGGATTCTATATTAATCTCTTCATAAGGATCTGCCTCCCATAATGTAATACCTCCTAATGAGTCACTGGCTATAAATAACATCATATTGGCAATTAATTTTCACTATGGACATTGACAGGGGCAAACTATGTCCAAAGCACTGCAGCACCCTTTCACAGATAGAATTAGTCTCCATTTGTTATGAAAGGAGGTGTGACATGAAATCTTTAAAAAAATCCTTGATAATTTTTTTTTGTAAAAATTGTGTCTACTTGCTGCTCAGTCTCTACCACAGAATTATGAGAGTTTACCTCTCTCACCTTTCTGAATGATGTTAAACCATCGAAACTTGCCTAAAATGAAATTCAAAAGTAGTAATTGAGTTGTAATCAAGATCTGACTCTTTGCCAAGAGATAAATAAGTTAGCAATGAGTGTAAACATTTTTTAAAGTAACTACTAAATTTAACCACCTCTGAACTCAAAATTGTTAGCAGACTTTTTTTTCTACCTCATCCTTTATGATCTTGGTACCTTGTGTCCTGAGGCTCCTTGACACCTCATGTGTCATTACATGGCACTAATACAGGAAATAAAATTGTAGAATGAATCCTTTGGATTTCCTCCTATCTTTTGGTCACTGGAAATTTATATTTTGGTTTATTTTGATATTTGTATTTAGATTTTATTCTACCTAAGGATTTATGTTTTTATTAATCAACTTTGCTCTTTGGCAATCTCACACAGCCATATGAAGCATTCTGCTTCCACTCATGCCTATCCTCTTGTCTTATTCACACTCCTGCCAAACCCTCTTCTCCAGTCAAGTCCGTTTTCCACTTTCTTCATTCTTAAGTTATTGTGACTTATTTTAACTTTTATTTTAAATTTATCCATCTGTGTTATTCTGGGTTTTGATCTATACATCAGCTCCTGCTGTGCTCACCAGTGGGTTTAAAACTGAAGAAAATTAATGCTTCTATCCCAGAATCCACCAGTAGCCAATGGTTCACAAAGGAAGAATAAGGTCCCATGAGCATCTTCCTAATCTCACAGGCTTAGTCCAATGCAACTACAGTGTGGCCAGCTGCAGCCACCACAGGGTCATGATCACAATGTCTGTGTTATAACCTGAAGATAGCATTTCATAGCCCTTTCCTCTATATTCCAGCTTTTACATTCTTTCTGCCCCTTTTCTGTGATGTTCTCTGAGCCTTATTTGAGGCTTGTTATGTTTAAGGCTGAGAACTCAATTGTCACTTATTCTCAGCACTGTGAGCAGCCAGGCATCTCAACAGTCATGGATACTTCATTTCAAAGAGAATACTCTTTGATTAAGATTCAGAGTAATGTGTGTATGGATACCCATAAATACCAGAATGTATATTTAAAACGTAGTTTGTCTCCAGTGAAATTTAATGGAAAGTAATAGATTCACCCCTGGGTTATGATCTTTCCAGGCATGGATTTTTGACTACATATCTGGAAAAAACCAAACCAACTGATCAAACAAAAACCCAAAGGTCTAGGTTAAAAAGAAGGAAAAGAAGCTTGCAATCATCAGATGCCATACCTAGTGAAAAAGGAGTAGTTAAAAATTTCCAAACCCGTCTCAAAAGCAACAATTTATCAAAATTGTATTGACTACTTGCATCAACAAATTCCTTGTCATGGTATGATACTTTTCTTATTTCAGTGAGATATAAGGAAGATATTTAAATAAATTTTTGTATTAAGCCAGTTATTATGGAACAAAAATTCAATGAATGATTTTATCAGTTTATAGATTATGTATTTTCTAATCTAGTGTGTTATAAATTGATTGGATTGGTTCCTTGTGTAAATATCTATTTCTTTATGCAATTAAAAATTTCTCCTTTATTAAGTTTTGTGAACATTTTTTAAATTCTCAGCCTCTAATGTAATACCAGTTCTTGAAGGGCAGGGTTTAAATTTTCTACTTGGTTTAGTGACGACTCTGTGAAGTATGTTTACTACATTTAATAGATTTGTGTGGAATCTACTTCAATACTGCCTTTGTTAGCTCAAGGGAAAGGATTTTCATTAATATTTTAAATCATGTGAAATTATAACATGATGTCATATAAATATTGACAGGACAAATTTAAATTTCTTATTAAAAGCACTGCAAATAGTTAACATTACAATGTTTCTGTTAGGGACATAAAGCACAAAGAAAGATACAATGACATTCTAATCATGTAGTAGAAAAAGTAATTAATTATTGGAAGTTTGTTCAGGTTTTCTGAAGAAAGAACCTTTACATTGAGCTCTATAATGTGTGACATTAGACACTTCCTCTGAAATGGGTCTGAGCATGAGAGAAAAACATTGTTTTTTATAATGTGTAATGTGTCGTATGTAAAATAAGCTTGCTTATTAACTGAACATAGAGGAGGAATATGTTTCTCACAGTTTTCAGTATTCCAAGGCTTTTATTACACACACACACACACACACACACACACACAAACACAATTAGCTAAAACCATTTCTGTTACCATTGAGGTAAGAATGAACATGAGAAAATGTTACTATTTACTCTGAGCCACAGATCCATATATGGAATTTATGAAATCTCTGATAACTAAGTCAAAATAACATTGGAGTGCTCAAGGAAATGGTTGCTGAACTTCATCTGGATTTTAATTAACGATGGATGAGAAACACATGGGTCAGTAAATGAAGCACTGCCAAAGAGTGCAGATTGTAGTCATAGCTTAGCTCACTTTTAACCCCTGTATATAATTATATATACATATATAAAACTGTGCAATATATTATTAATAATTAATAATCATCAATTAATTTTATGGTCCTCAAATTTTAGTATTAAACAATCATTAAATAAAACTATTATTTATAATTATATTATTAATACCATACTATATAGAATGATAACTTTTCTGAGCCTGATGAAGTTATTTTTCAAAGTACAGTCTTTTCATAGTTAGAAGATGGTTAAGTGACCATAGTTCAATCATATGCACATATTTGTTGCATCCATAGTAAACAGTTTTGAAAGACAGGGGCATTGTTCCCTCCCACCCCCAGACAAAGGAAGCTTACTAGACATCCTAATAGATTGGATTTCTAAGTGGACAGTTCTTCTTATGCAGTGCACACTACATGTGTCACCTGGCTGTCTTCCATGACTCTGAGAAATCATGAGGATAAAGGACAATTTTATCAATACTTTTGCATACGTGTATATCTTTTTTGGAGAATGTCTATTGAAGTTCTATGGCAATTTTAAAAAGATTGGGCTATTTAGTGTTTAATTTTTGTGTGTCATGAGTTCTTTATGATGATGGGGTCTTGAGAGCAATTGGACCTTTCATGCCCAGGTTGTGCATGATCTAAATTCTAAAGATGCTGGACATCATGGCCATCAGTAATCCATCTGGGATAGTGTCTCTGTGTTACTTACCTCATGCCAATGAGTAGTAAAGACTAGCATTCCCGTGGGAGTACATAAAATGGAAGCAAGATATTAAGAACTTTACAGAAAAATGAAAAGTTGCTAAAAGTAAGAAGATAAGAAAATAAAAAAATTTGGTGAGAGTTGGGCAAACAGGGCAAAGCTGCCAACCTTTCTTCTCTAGAGGATTTTATAAGGCATGGCAGAAACTGAATAAAGACTGAAGTCATCTCCTTTGAAGTTGGTTAACTTTTTGGGATCAGCCATGGGCTGAGCCAGGGGAGAATACACCTGATCAATGCATGCTTCCCCACCTAATGATCATGTACTGTTGGCACACTGCCCAGGCAATCACGAATGGTCCAAACCCCGATCTATCTATCCTTGACTCCAGCTCTGTTAGCTATTGGCCTTGGCTACCTGCCGTAAATCACTTGGCCACAGTTACAACCTTTCAACTTTGCAGGTGTGTCATCACTGTTAATTATATTGAGCTCTGATTGTTCTCAGAATCACATGATAACCTTATAGTTTTAAACCATAAGAGGTTAACACAGTCAACAATATGTAACTGTAACCTTTCTTGGTTATCTTGTATTTACCTCCTTGTGGGATTGTTTGTGGTGGATTCCTAGGCAGAGCTTCTTGTTAGAAGCCATCTTTACTTACATGTCTGTTAAAATTGGCTACATCTAAACTGATAAAGAAAACAGAGAAACAATATATTTTACAAGTCTCAAACTAGTTCTCAGAGTATCTCTAACTAATCAAGTAAAAGACTTGTATGATTCAATTCTTTGAAGCTTTGAATTTATATGAAGAAAGAAATTGAAGGAGATAGCAAAAGATTGAAAGATCTCTCACGCTCATGGGTTGGAAGCATTCACATACTGAAAATGGCCATCCTACCAAAAACAATCTATAGATGCAGTGCAGTTCCCCTCAAAAGTCCAACACAGTTCGTCACAGATCTTGAAAGGGCAATGCTCATCTTCTATGGAAACACAAAAACCTTCGGACATTTTAAGCGATCTTGAAAAATAAAATAACTGCTAGACATATCACCAATCCAAATTCCAAGTAATACCACAGGGCTATAGTAATAAAAACAGTATGGTGTTGACATAAAAAACAAAGCTACACTGATCAGTGGAGTTAAACCAAAGACTCATAAATCAGACCACACACCTATGGATACCTGATGTAAGACAAAGAAGTGAGAAATACACACTGAAAAAAAAATGCCATCATAAACAGATGGTTCTCATCAAACTGAGGGATGCATGTACAAGATTATAGAAACATACACCTGCATAAAACTCAACTCCAAGTGGATCAAGGACCTCAGCGTTGGGCCAGATACCCTGCACATGATAGAAGAGTGGAGAATAGTTTCGAACTCCTTGGCCCAGGAGTTTTAACCCTTAAATCTCCCTTTTGGCCATACTCTCTCCTCTCACTGTTTTCTAGGTGAGCAACTTGAAGTTTTTACCATGGGACTTTTACCATTGCTGACTATAGAAATCCAGCCCCTGCATCACTTTTAGACATTTGCCTCTTATTAGATATCACTTGCAAACATTTTATCCAATTTCATGAACTGTTTTATTCACTCAGATAATACTTTGTCTCATTATGCAGATTCTTTTCAGTCTGGTCCAGTCTAATTTTTTAATGCTTTGTGCTTTTGTGGCCTATGATTTTGTCATATCTGAGAAAGATTGCCAAGGCCAATACCAAGAAGATTGTTCTCCATGTTCTCTTAGTAGTTATATAGGTTACAAGTCTTAACTGATGTCTTCTTTAATTAATTTTGTATAATTGTCCATTTCCATTTATCTCGATGTGGATATCCAGATTTCACAGCACTCTTTATGGAGGAGACTCCATTCTTGACACTTTCGCCTAAGATGAGTTGGCTATATGTATGTATGTTTATTTCAGAGTCTTCTATTTTATCTCATTATTTTATGCATCTGTTTGGTTGAGTTTTGTTTTTCCTAGAAGCAAAGTCTTTTGATGATTTTATAATTTAAAAACAGGAAATAGAAAGTAGCACTCTGTTTTTCCAGTCTCTTTTGTTCTAGAAGGGTAGTTTGTGCATTTGCTAGTAGCTACACATAAATATCAAATGTCAAGTTTAGAAAAGTTCTCTTACCGAAACAGGTGACACCTAAACCCAGATCCTGGGGCGGAGAGAAGGCTAGGAGGTTAAATACACCTTCTGCTTTGGTAGAGGATCCAGGCTTGCTTCCCAGTACCTCTGTGACAGCTCACAACCATGGTAACTCCAGTCCTCTTTAGGCCACCACAGGCAAGTGGCAGACAAGTAGTGTGCATACCTATATGCAAGTAACACGCTCAGATACAAAATAAAATAAATGTCTAAAAAAACAAAGCAAGGACTTTGATTAATCATGGATCAGCGATATGTTGACACATCATTTACGATCCCCTCCTGAAAATCGCACAACTGTATAATCATCATCTTTATTACTGTTACAAATATGATACAAAAGCAACAGCTTCCCTAGTGTGGGCAGAAATATTCCCTGGAAAGAAGAAAATACTGTAATATGAAAATCTCTTGTTAGTTGTTTTGTTGTTCATTTGGTTTCTTTTCCTAGGTTCTTTGAGTTTGAGACAGCATGTTTTGATCATATTTATTTTCTGTCCACCAACTTTTCCTAAACATACCTTTTCCTGCCAACCCAACTTAGTGTTAAATAACATTTTAAGAACTTTGTACAATATGTTTTTATCATTTGAAACCCTCCAGTTGCTCTTAGATCACCCCCTCTTTGTCGCCTCTCAAATTTGTGACCTTTAATAAAAAATCATCAAGTGCAATTGGTGTTGCCCACTTATTATTGCATGTGTGGCTTTCCACAGGAGTGTGATGAACTCCCCAGAGACTATATTCTTATAGAAAACTGAATCCCCTAGCTTTGGTTAGTTTCTAGTAGTTCCTCTGCTTAAACTGGAACTTCCCTCCTAACTCCCCTATCTATGATGGAGTATGTTCTGGCTCTAGCTTGCACATGTCTTGTGATGCTGGCACCGCAGCTGTGAGTTGTTCTGCTAACTATGAAAAACACTTTTTTCTCATAGTCATCTACCATCTCTGATTCTTATATTCTTTCTGCCTCTGTTCTGTGATGATTCCTGAGCATGCCTCTGTGTGTGTGCATGCAAGAGAGAGAGAGAGAGAGAGAAAGCACAATAGAGACACAGAGAGATACAGGTGTTCCATTTAGGTTCAAGCAATCGTCAGTCTCTTATTCTTTGTATCTTGGACAGTTGTGTTTCTCTGTTAATCCATATAGAAATTTCTCTAATGAGCATTGATTGAGAGATGCCTCAATCTGTGAGTATAGTGTTAAGTAATTAGGACTTGGTTTAATAATAACTCCACTTTAAATTTCTCTCCCTCCCTCCCTCCTTCCCTCTCTTTCTCCCCCCTCTCACTTTGTGTGTTTGTATTGCACAAGTATGATCATGAATATGTACAGGTGTATATTTCTGGTACTTCATCAGTAGTGACGTTTGGAAATACCTTTATTTATATTTATTATTCCCTGAATTCCCCTCTTTATCCTGCCTTTAGCCCTCCCCCTGATTTAATTCTTTTTGTTCAGTGATTTAATCAACTCTTGAAGGTCACCTACTTGTAACACCAGGCTTCTAAACCTAGCACTACTTAATCACCTTCATCTCTTCCAGTGATATTTCCTTTAAGTCCTTAGCTGACAAAGCTCAGGCAGAAGCCTGATGGACTCAGAATCTGCCTCATGGCTGTTCTATTTTCCTTGATCTGTAGTTTTACACTGTCTACTTTACTGGAGGCCATCTTAAAGTAGAATTTACTAAGTATTTCATGGACTATTATGTGAGGGCTAAAGAAAAACACACTTTGTTTGAATATATATATATATATATATATATTCAAACACATATGTGTGTGTGTGTGTGTGTGTGGAGAGAGAGAGAGAGAGAGAGAGAGAGAGAGAGAGATATTTCTGTAAACCCACACAAGAGATGCTTGGAATCAATATCTCAATTCTGTAGTTTACAGCTCACTTCAAAAGGAGATTTCTTTATTCACAAATACACAGTGGCCACATTCTCTTTCTCTCTACTATCATTGGCTAGGGACTGCTTATTCACACATAATTTTTAAGAAGCCTATGATTCAGGGCAAGAGCTAATGGAATGTTTGCACCATCTTCTTCCTTATTTTCTTATAGTATCAGCTTCCTGAGGATACAGATCTTCTAGAGTCAACTTTGAATCCCCATGGATGACTACATCTTCCTGGAACATAAAAGAGGCTCCATAAACTTGTATTTGTTCAAATTATTTAAAAAAAGTTTAATTACAACTATATTGCTTCCAGAACTGATGTACGTGGAGATATTGAGAAAATGGCTTTCTCTAGGTATAATAATTCTGCATATTTCAAATATGCAGCTGTATCTTAAAAACAGATTTTGATAATCATTTGAGCTTTCTGTAATCTTTTAATTATTTTTCACATCAGAGCTCAAGAAAGGAAATAATGATAGCAAACCCTGAGAGCTTAAGAATGACAAATATGTGCTCCTTGTGCGGCTTCATTTGGTCATCACAGTGCTAACAAAGCTTTTGTTATCTGCCTTGCAAATGAGCAGGAGGGGAGGTGGTAGGATAGAAACTCCTTTAAGGTCATATAACGAGTTATCAAGGTAATCAAGAGACAAATGAAGACTTTTCAATTCTAGGCCACCCTCTTGCACAAAGGCAGAGATGAAAAATGATCCATCATTTGCAGCAGCTGGCCAGGCAATCATGAAAATCAATTGAAGTGATAATTATTTTGACACTTGAATTTTTACTGTAGCAGAAAAGTTTTAGCTCTAAAAGTAGTTTTGCTGGCTTATTATTGGTACATGCTTCCTTCCCAAGTTCTGACTGGGACCCATTAAGCAATTTCACTTCCAGAGAGGAAAACACACTATATCTGACCATAGACTGAAGTTTATAAAGATTATACCACTTAACTTGTATTTGTGACACCTTTTTAGTTTTAAATGTTTAATAGTTATATAATTATATCTGCGCTATTTCAATATATATTTCATGAAATGATCAACGCATAGCAACTGGCATATCTATCACCTTGAATTGCTATCATTTATTTTCGTTGACATTTTCCTAAATCCTCTCTCCTCTTAATTGTCAACTACATTTGGCCTACTGTGCTGTAGAACATTAGTGTTGTGGTAAATATTTAATCTCAGTTGGTGCTTTTTACCCTGCCTTTGATCATCCAGTTCCCAGATAAAAGACACAAAACCTTTATATTTATAATAAGCCTTAATTAATACTAGAGCTGGGAAGATATCAACCCAGGGAAGATATTATTTTATCTACTTTCCTATTAATAACTCCAGGATATGACTTGTCATGTTCTGCCTGGGTTGCTCTTACTCCAACAGGCCAGTCCTCTTGGTCAGTTCTCATGATCCCTCACCCCATGGTGTCTTCTCCTCTCTTCACCTTCTCTCTCTTCTTCTTTGTACCTCAGACCCCAAGCCTGGGAACTGAAACTCTGCCTATCTCTCTTCTGTCCAGTTATAGGCTGCAGGCATCTTTATTCAACCAAAAGTTTTAAATTAAGGAGCAAGGTTACTTAAGATAATTGATGTATATGAGGATTTCCTCATCCCTGGGGACAACTAGACCTTGGCGGCCAATATTTAGCATTATGGTACATAGCAATAGATCAAACCTCAACACATTAGCTGTTATTTCTTCTCTCCAACCATATTCCTATTATCTGTTAACATGTTCTGTCTATCTCTCCCGAAACCTTCATGGCCTTTGCTAAGCACTAATAAATGCTGCTTTTAGATGGATTGAAAACACTAATAGGATTTTAAATTATTCTATCATTATAGAGTAACCTATAATTCTAGATTACACTTTCTCATGACATCATTTCTTTGTGGGAATGTATACCTTGAGCTTAAATGAAACTCAAGCATAGATTCTGTAATGTATTTTGTTTCCTATTCAAGTAGATGACAAGCAAAGATTTTTAAATGTGTATTTAATGTCAAGCACAAGTGTATACATGCTTTAAAAAAGTAAATGTCAAAAATCAGCAATCTGATGAACCCAGAAGATTTAAGAATAATGTCATATAAGGAAATGAACATCTTCCAAATGTTAGCTCTTACTAGAATTCTTGGAACGTAAAATTTTATGTTGTATGAAATTCACATTGTTTTCCTAAAAGAAATGCTCTTAAAATTGTGTTTTTAAATGTTCAGCTAAAATACTTTAAAAAAGAAACGTAAGCACACTTAGAGCCCCATTTATAACCAAGTAATAAATGATATATGACAGTTAGCAGTTGGTATTTCTCTTATCTCAATTTCCCAATTAACTCACTATCAATACTTTGGTCGAGGTTATTCAATGTAACAGAGGTTTTGTCCTTTGCCTTTAGGTTATAGTTGCCTGGCTTTTTCCAAAGAGACATGGTAGATATCTATTCATTGCAGATAAGGCACTGAGAACGGAGCAAAAAATGATCCTTCCTAAACCTGGCTTCATAAAGCAGTGAGTTGACTGAGGACTAGGGGGCTGGATGAGTCAGAGATATTTATATCACTGAAAGCAGAACCCAGCATGAGTGACAGCTCCTGAAAGCTACAACTCTCTTTGTAGGTAGCTTCAGTGAAGAACCTCCTCCTCCCTAGCATTTGTTTACTACATATCTAATTTAGACGAGGGTTCTCATAAGTCTTGTAATTTTCTGAGTCATTTTATTAACCTCCATCCTTCCTTTAGGAATGATGATTACAGTCTGGGAGAAATTGCTATGTGAGAGATGTGTGTTACTTCTACCTACTAGTTGTTAATTCCTCATCTTCGCAGATCAAACAAAAATGTCTCCCAGAGTTACCAGGGGTCCTATGGACAACAAAATTGCCCTCATGGAAAATAGCTGTGTATTGGTGTCTAATAAAATTTTAAGACTAAATAGCATTTTCAATGTGGAACACAAAAGTAACATAGGAAAGACTTAATAAGTGACACATTTTATATCAGGTAAATACCGAATTATGTTACAGAGGGGTGAAAAATTGAAGAGGTTCTAATAGTTTTAATACAGAAAACTCCAGAAATATTTTACCTATTAGTGCATAGACTAGTTAAAGCATCAAGAATTTACATGACAAACCTATACTGAAGCAATTAATTAATTACAGTGCAGCCGGGCAGTGGTGGCGCACGCCTTTAATCCCAGCACTCGGAAGGCAGAGACAGGTGGATTTCTGAGTTCAAGGCCAGCCTGGTCTACAGAGTGAGTTCCAGGACAGCCAGGGCTACACAGAGAAACCCTGTCTCGAAAAAAAAAATTAGTTACAGTGCAAATGTAAATGTAACATCATCTCTCACATTACATTAGCCAATTTGAATTCTGTTGCAGTTATAATTTTATTTGCATAGGTTGTTAAACTTGTTTTGTTACAATGCAAACTCTAAGCATAAACTCTAAGCATAAGGAGTTTATACTTAGTTTTATGTTTATACATTTTAAACAAACATAATAATAAAAATGATTTGTCAATACTGGAAATCTTCAATGATCACTTCCTCCAGTGAAAAGATTCATTATTTTTCTAAGAAACATACAATTTGAAATATCCAGGTATTGGCAGAACCAAGGTCAAAGGTCAATGGGAAATTGGCACATCAAAGAAATTTGAACAAAACTCTAAACTTGGAGATCATATTTCTACAGCATTTTAATTTTAGCTAACCATGTAAGGAGTAACATGGGTTTTTATTTTGTTTACTTAGCTTACAAAATGACCCGCGATTTGCATTATTCTGTTATTATAATATTATTATATAGTTTTCCTTTGACCAAAATATTTTATATTTTTGTCAGGAATAAAGTACGATAAGGAAAGTTTAATTATCTAAAGTAAAATGCTTTGATAGTTTCAATTTTGATATCATCTGAAAAGATGGGAATCAGAGACCTAAGTTTGTAGATTTTGGCAGTTGAATGTTCCCATTCAAACAGTAGGTGGTCCCCAGTAGGCTGAAGGCCAGATCCTATGCCATTGACTTTGAGACCTCCTCTCCTCTCTTCTGCTGTCCCCTGAAACCTGGTAGATTTTCATTATCAGACCCTTGAGACTATTTCCCTGTTTACCAAAGAGTTGGGAGATCTTCCTTTTCTATTCATGACCATCCGCTTCACTTCCTTCTCTTAACATTCATAGTTGTATTATAGCAATGGGGAGAGTGCAGTTGGTCATGTATGATTACTTGTTCAGTGGTTCCACGGAAAAGAGCTGGAAACATCCTGCTCACCCCAGTTCTCTCCTTCCCCAGCATTGAGGAGAGCCTAGACTTTAGACTGAGAAGAGTTCTCTAGTTCCAAGATGTATGAGACTGTGCTGTGTCCAGACCTGCAGCACAAACACAGGTCAGAAAGAACTGGGTAGAAATTTGGGGGAATTTCCAAGCTTTCTGATAGAAAGGAACACTGCAACCCGACTATCATGGGGATGACTGGTTTCTCTCCACCTAATGCTATTAGTGGACTTGAAAATTTCATTGTCATATAAACGGGAAGACCAGAATCTTGACTTTTATTTAAGTACTACCAAAGCAACACTGGCTTTGGAGACACAAAATAAATGGTTCTGGAAGAGACAGAGGTGGATTTGTGAGGAGAAAGTTGCTTTACTTTGTTTCAGCATATGTTAATTGTACCAAGTAGGGAGCTTCATCATGACATTTCCATGAGTACACTTGGAAGATACTAATGCAAATTCTGTGTGTGTGTGTGTGTGTGTGTGTGTGTGTGTGTGTGAGAGAGAGAGAGAGAGAGAGAGAGAGATTTCTGAAAATTTCATGTGCACATATATTAACCATACAGAATATACAGAATAGAGGGTTTCATTATATTTCCGTATATGCATAAAATAGATTGGATCCCATTCTGCACCCATTATACTTTCTTATCTCCACTCTTCTCTTCCCTTTCTCATTCATATCATTAGGAGGTTCCCAACAAGTTTTTCAAATGTGCATTGCCTAGATTAGCTTATATTAATTGTAAAAAATAACAAGTCCACTAATTTTCATACACATATGTGCAGTTTCACTCTTCCGGGCCCTATCATCCCCTCATCTTCTCTTGTCCTCCCTGCTACCCATTGGTCCCTTCCCCTTCCCATAGTTCCCCCTCTACTTTCATATCTTATTTATTTTTGAAACTTAACTTCTGAGGAGAGAGTTTTATAGAAGGTTTTTAGGTAATTGTGAACCTTGTTTTCTCTCCCTCAGGTAAAAGTGACACTTCAGTGCTTTCCTGTGTCTCCATGGAGTTTTGGGTTGTCTAGAATTTAAAGGTCATTTTGCATTTCTGAGAAGACACAGTAAGAATTCAGGTGATATGTTAGGACAAAATGTCACTGCATCATTAGGATGACCCTCTTCTAATTAGGAACATTTCTTTCTTTAAGAAAGTTAGGTGATCTGGGTTATATTTTAGATATAATCTTTGGGAAAAAAATTCCCTGGCACTTCATGCCATATTAATGCAAACTGTTGGCAAAGAGAGTTCATGCAGGAAACCTTCCCTGTCACTAAACAGGTTGCAATGCACAATTTAGGCTTTGTTATGTGAAGATCTTTCTTCAAATTGTCATGACTCTGAACCTGTCCCCTCATCCTTATAAATGAACTCTCTACATTCTTTGATAGAAACTAGGGGTTACATTAATGATGTCATACTCAAGAAGACAAGTATTAGCACAAGACTAGCTTCTGACTTACATAGTGTCTTATAAGCTGCCAACATATCTGGTGGGTGCAACTTTGTGTTAGTTACACAAGAGTCCCAAGAGAAATAGAATCAGAGTCCTTATGCAAAAGTTCAGCACCCATTGAAAATGATGCATGGATATCTTCCTGATTATGCCTATATAGTGTTTTTTCCTGTAGCAGCTGCTGGTCCTAGAGATGCAATTTCCTTCCATGTAGATCTTTCAGACTGCAGATCATGGAAGCAAAATCATCTGTGATATGATAAAGAGCATTCCTTTCTGCGTTTTTTTTTTTTTTTTTTTGTCTAGAACTTGATATAGAATGAGGAAGCAGGTTATCATGTTCATTTTAGAATAGGATTGTTTACATATATTGTGGTCAAATCTTGCTTTATACCAATAAAAAAGTAAAATTTATATAAAATATAAATAACTACTTTTAAAAGTATTTCATATGTTGAACAGAGGCCATTTCTAAGCAGAATAGTCTGAATATAACTACCTACCTATTAGTCCTTTTCATTGAAAAGAATCTTTTACTAGTAAGAAGATGCATATAGCTGATAATTCAAATCTGAAATTTTAGATATCATGGCAGAAAAAGAAGTTTTGATCAGGCATTTCTTCTTAAAAAGTAAATCTTATTCTTTGACAGTTCCATATATTTATATTATATATTGATTATATCTATCCATTACTACCTCCCACCAACTCCCCTTGTGCTTTCTACACCATTACTTTCTCATGTTCATGTCCTATTTTATATTTAATTTTTGTTTTAAATAGACCCCTGAGTCTAACTAGTGATATCACATGCATGAGGATGTGTGTAGCCAACCACTGGAGCATGTGCATCCCACCAGTAGCCACATCCCTAGAAAAGAGTGACTCACCTTCCCTCAACTGTCAGTAAGTGTCAGTGTCTCCTTCAATAGGAATGGAGTCTTTAGGGAGCCATTCTAATCCAAGCTGGAATCGTGACTGCCTTAACCTTGTGCTTGATCTTATGCAGTAGCCACAGTTGCTGTGAATTAGTGCACACAGCAGCCATGTCATGTCCAGAAGTCAGAATTTCACAGCTCCCTTCCCCATAAGCAGGCTCTTAGATTCTTTCCATGCCTTCCTCCACAGAGTTCTCTGAGCCCTGAATGGTAAGATGTTGACACTGAAGACCCATCCGAATCACTCACAGCTAAGCACTAAGGTATACACACTTAGCACTTGGACTAGTTAGGAGTCTTTGCAGTAGCCACTACTTACAGAAAAAATAAGCTTTTCTAGCCAAAGTTGAGAACAGCACAAATAGCCATTTAGAAGGCACTTTGGCAACACAGCCATTTAACAACAGCAGTAGGTAAACCCACCCACCACTCCATTCAGGCCTATGTCCTCTTATCCTGAGCTTTATAGTGAATTTGCTGTACCAAGGAAAATCCCTATTATGGAGTGGGCCTCACAGCCAATCTGAAAGCAGTTGGCTAGCCCTATACCCTTCATGCCACCATTGTACTTGTGGGCATATGTAGCCAGCAGTCAGTGTTGTAGTGTGCCTGGTCCAGTGCTAGATCTAACCACTTATTTTCTTCCACAAGACTGCATACCACATTCTAATATACTATATAATCTCTCCACCAGGGCGAGAATTTCCTGTTCTGTTCAAGGTTGATTTATCTGCCCTGAATGCAAAGTACGTGGTTTCTTCAGCAATAAGTTTTTACCATGTAAGTGAAGCCATATAGACTATATAGTAACCAATTAAGATCAAGAGAAATAGCCTGTGCTATTTTGGCTGGGAGCTTCCTGACCAATAACGCATAAGGAGATAACCTGTGCTTGCACTGAGATTTTTATTTTATAACCAATCTCTTCTTGGAGTAGCAATGTCTACCTATGCAGTATACTTCTGTTAAAAAAAAGCAACACAAAACTAGGCTCTAGTGCAATATTTGGCTTTAGGGTGTTTAGGAACTTTTCTTTTTTTACTGCTACTAATGTTCATATTATGCATGTTTTCCAATTACACACAAAGGTGCCAGTGTGCTCTATTTACACAGCAGAGAGGAGCACCTAAGGAGTCCAAAACATATTTCTAGAGTTGAGTCCGAGACATGACTTCCTTTCTTCCTTACTTCTCGGCTTTTGTTGACCTTCTTTTCATTTGGACAAGATTTTTTCTCTATTATTAAAACAGTTGATTTTGCAAATCAAGACCCACAGATTCTCAAATGATAGCCAATTTCAATTTGTTGTTGAAACATTTTCCACTACACTTAAAAGAGTAAAGATGGCATATGTCAGCTAGAGGTGATGATTTGTCTGACATGACCTTGCATATATTCACTGTATAGCTATTTTATATATACCTAAGATGTGTAGGACACATCTATATGTTTTCTAAAAACTACCTGTTTTTCTAAAGAAGAAATGGTTTGTTAAGTTGAAATATGTAAAAATATCATCAAAGTTATTTTATAGTAAAGAATTATCCCTATAAGATAGATGGCATTTATCTCTATCATATAAAATCACAATCTTGCCACCAAAAAATAAAAGAAAGCACATCCAAAGAAAGGAGATGGCTGTGTTCTAATGCAGACAGTCAGAATCTTCAGGAATACCGTGAAATGAGCTTGACTGGATGGTTGCACTTTTTATTCCGTCAGGTTCAGATCTAGCTTACCACTGAATACCATCACTGTCAACAAATTTCTTATTGCACTAGAGTGTCTCCTTTCTAACATTTTCTCACACCCTCTATTTGGGAGTCCATCTGGGCAGCTTTGTCCAGCCTCTGGTCCATTTCTAACCAGAGTATGACTTAATGAATGACTTAAGCCTCAGGTCCAGTAAGCACCCAAATCTTCTCACCCTGGATCTAGAGCCAGTTCCTGACACTGAACTTCATAGCCCATAGGCTGTCTAATATTCTTCAGTTTCTTCCCTTGGTAGGTAGAATGTTTCTTGCATCCTTCAGGTAATCTGTTGCTCTGAAGGAGTTCACAGATATGACTCATATAAAAGGATGTTCTCTACTATCTGTTCTTCTTTCCAAGTATATTTCCCCTGAAGTGAACCTTCCTGGACAATAATCCAAGGCATAACCACAGCTGACAAGCAAAAGAGTTCTCAGAGTATGTGGTGCCCTATTCAAAGAAAGAAGTGGATTGGTTATAGGCAAGAAAGACTGATGCTTTCTGATCATAACCACACTCTGCTATTGGTGTATGGCATAAGTTATCACATATTCCTACTTGACTGATTTGTTTGGAACTAGGATATTTTGTGGCTATCTGCATGCCATTCATGAGCATACTAGCATCTCTATTTTGTCATGCCTTATGTAGACTCCTTAGAGTTTCAGTTTGTGTTTCAGTTTGTGTTTGGTCTGATGGGTTGTTTGCCTAACATAATTAAAATCCAAAACCTCTTGTGAGCTACATTTACTTTACTTCTATTAGACATGAAAAGAGGAACAGAATTAAATATCACAATGTCTTCCCTATCTTAGCTAAAGCATAATTCTTAAACCCAGTTGATACACTTTCAACTTTTTCAGCTCTGAACACATCCATTACTAGTTTTCACTTGAGCAAAGCACAAGTGGACAATATTTAAAGATCTCTTTTAATCAGAGTAGCCAATTTTCCCACGAAGATATGACTTTTCAGTTATTTTTAACTAACCAGTGTTAGTAATTATGGTTATTGGAGGCAAATCTACAACTACTAATTTACAAAGTGATTTTCAACGTCATGTAAAGCACACATTTCTGTATTTTCTCCTTTTATTATTTTGAAAAAATACATGTAACTTCTACATCCTATTATAGACCCTGTCCCATGTGCCTTGTGATAAGGGAAGAAAGACAGGCAGGGTGAACAATCCAGTGTAATCTGTAACCAGGACGCCAAGAAGAGGGGCTAGCATCTGCTTTTCTCTCCAGTGATAGGCCTATAATATTGTTTTAACTGTTGGACCATTAGCCAAGTGATATGAATCGTCAAGTTGTAATACTTCAGATTTTTGAAAAGGGACACTCCATCAAGACAACCTTAAACAAACAAACCCATCATCACTACAAAACAACAAAAATCAAAACAAAGAAAGAACCAAAACTAAAGCCATTTTAAATCTAGTTCTTCCATTTTAACAACTAACATCAACTGCTCTTGCCCACGGTCCATCGTCCTCTGCAATCCATTTCAGAAATGAGGCATGAGAAAAGTAATAATAATAATAATAATAATAATAATAATAATAATAATAATAATATTGTCTTGTGTTAAAAGTAAGTGCACATAGTATCGTAGGTTCATAGGAGGTGAGAAAATCCACTGACAGTTATAGCAAACTTTATAACCAGACTTCCACAAAAGCAATGGAGTGTTTTTAAGTGACACGTATCTCCAGTGCTCTCAAGGAGGTATACTTTAGTGTAAATGCAGCTGATCAGTCTGTATCCTATTGGAATACTGCAATCTATAGAATTATGCTCTTAAATCTCTTTCCTCAATGACATAGTTTTAACTGAATACACTGTAGATTAAAAAAAGCAGGGATTTTTTTTTTTTTTGCTTTATAAAAACGCACCATATGAATATATAAAATTAAATCTTTGAAAATACCAGTGTAACAAGGTAGTAAAGATGATAATATTTGTAGTTATGGGAGATATTCAACATACTTACTGAAACTCATCACTGTTTTTAAACTTTTTCCTTTTATTGAAACAGTTTTTTTCTCATATAATATATTCTGATAATGGTTTCCACTTCCTCCACTTTTCTCAGTCCCTCCTCAAGTTCCCCACTCCCCCAATACGGATCTTCCCCCTTTTTGTCTCTATTAGAGAGCAAACAAGCTTTTAAGTCATGACACCTTTTGTAGAGTTATCACTGATGAAGAAAATACAGGTTCATATAAAATAATATCAAATAAATTCGTGGAGCATCCTTGTGAAACAGAAAGATCCACTCTAGATCCCCAGTACAGTTCAACATTTTGCTGAAACATTATCGGCAGAAACTTTTTTAAAAAATTATTTCTTTCCATTCATTTTCCAGCAAAACTCATGATGTTCTCATTCTGAATAGCTGAATAGTAGTTCATTGTGTAAATGAACCATATTTTATGCATCCATTCTTCTGTTGTGGGACATCTGGCTTGTTTCCAGCTTCTGGCTATCACAGATAAGGCCACTATGAACATAGTGGAGCATGTGACCCTGTGGAATGGTGGGACATCTTTTGGGTCTGTGCCCAAGAGTGATATAGTTGGATCTTCAGGTAGATTTTTTTTCTTTTTTTAAAGATTTAGAGTCTAGATAGCCATAAATCTAAAGCATAGGTAAAATGTACTTTTCATACTCTCATCTTAATGCATAGTCAGTCTGTAAAAGTATAACATTAAAACCTAAAATCCAGCCTCCACCACTACTCTTTGAAAAAGTGATATACAGAGAGGAATGACCAATTCAGACCATACCGCTGACCCATACCGGTGAGCTAGTTGGATTATCCCAAAATATGAATGACTGGTAGCTGAGTCTGTCAAATCAGTGAGCAGAGGAGTCCAGGTTGTTGGAAAAGTAAATCTTTTTCCTTTTATATACCTTCCAGTAAACTGTTTATTTAAGTCATATTGCATTAAGAGAACTTAAACTTAAAATTAAAATTAAAAGAACTTAAAAGAACAAGAATAAAAATGGTAGGCAATTTGGAATTGCCTTGTTAACATGAAATTAGAAAGAAAGTCCTAAACCTATTCTGAAAGGAAATTTAGAAACACATCATTGTTTGTTATATTTGATATTTTCATTTATTAAAACTAAGCTTTAAAGCCAATGTCCTATGTTTTCTAAGCATGTGGAATATTCTACCACTCATTTATATACATTGCCTATTCCTTTTAGATGAACAGTCAGAATGTGTTATGACTGACAATAACATGTGTAATGAAAGTAATCCAAATGAATTCACATACTGTGCTTGCAAATATGCCAATCAGCTTGAGTAGAATAAAAGAAATTTGTATTTTTCTGGACAGAAAAGTGTTAAACTTCTTCAAAATAAATGGTAAATTCATATCTAAAAGCTTGAGACTTGAAAAAATGCTAAGTTTTGCCCTGCTTAAGGTGCCTTACCTTTCCTTGATTTATAGGTGTAGATTATAATCAAGTACAAGGTGGCCAGGTGCTTTAGTGAGTAGCTGTCATGGATAACGAGGGAGAAGACTGTGCTGGGAATTCAGACGACCGTTAAACTAGTGTAGGAACCGGTCAAGTAAGAAATGAACATGATGAAGAGACTATTGATTGTCACTTTTTTGAGACTTTATGTGTTTGGGAAATGCTTTTGCTTTAATTAACTGTATTTTAAGTGCAGTAAATCATAACAAGGATCATATGTGTAGCTGAGAGCAGTAGCTCTCATAGTTCCCAAGTAACCAGTTGCTGTTTATACCTTTCAGAACTTTATACAGTAAGGAAAGAGACTAGCAGATAACTGTTCATTTTTCTAGGTCCTTCACTTTGGGACATCTGGCCACTGGTGTGTTCGCTGAGCAGTGTGCTCACCCTTGACTAACAGCGTTAGCTGAAGGAGTCTCAGATCCACACAAGGAAGACGAGTCACCTTTTCAAGTCAAAGATGCACCTGCTATTTTTCTTATGTCTAATGACCTGTGAAGATTCCAGTGGTTTGAAGAATTGAACATTTTCCTGCCTGTGCACTACAAAACAGCCGGGAAACTGAAAGTTGTTTTAAAGCCTTGGTCACTTAGAGGAAATCATTACACTTACTTTTTTTTCTGTTCAGATATTTTATGGATATCAAAGCAGAAGAGGATTGTTTCTTTTACAAATATTAAATGGAAACTATTTTATGATCTGATAGATTCTGAGGTTTGGGAAGAGGTTGAATTAAATAATATCTGTTATACTAACTATAATAACCCCAGGTTCCTTTCTGCCATCCCCCTTCGGTTATTACTAAACTATTATGATGCATTCCTTACACACTTTAATTCCATTACTGTGTACAATATCACAGAAAATAAAATCAGAGAACCAAGACAATGAAATCTCAGTGAGGTACCCAAAGTAGCGTGGCTAATAAATAAGACAATTCAAATGCAAACGTGGACCTCTTTCATCAAAAAAAAAAAAATTAAACTCTTTTACATCAACTGCATATAATTACCCTCCCAGTCACATGACTGACATGTTAGCCATGATGGATTCCTCCAAGTGACAGTTGGTAATAGAAAATGGGTCAGAAGCATGGAGGAGCTCAGTGAGTGAGTGAGTGAACTAGAAATAGGACTGTGCTTAGAGGGCAGGACTCAGAACAAGGACCAGACGTGAGATAAGACCTAGCTCTCATTGATTCCTATATCATGGCAGAGCCCACGGTTTAAAGCACTGTTGTGTATGCTTCACCATCATTTTATGTCTGCTGCTGTTCTTTGTCCTGTCAGCTGTGATAACTAAGACCCAACAAGTATATTTATTTATCCAAGATGGATGCATACCACGCTTTGCTAAATCTGGTTGTGGTTTAGGAAAACAAATGGTTTAGAATTGTTGTAAATTACAGAACTTTATATTTGAACAAATATATCTGTTAGTGGGGAATATAACACATTAAAAAATCAACTTAGAGTTTGAGAATTTTCACATCTCAAATTTTCTATCGAACTGCAGCAGCAATACATTGGGCAACTTACATCTTGATTAAAGTGTTGAATATCAGGCTATAGAGCTAAATGGAGATTACCTTTACGAACAGGGATTTTATTACTTCTTTGAAAACAAATATTTAGTTGAACATTTCTCTAGCAGATGGATACTTTGGATATTGGATTTAGCCTGTAGCAAATGCACAGTAAGAAGCCACATCTTTAATGAAATTTATCAATGATAAAGTTGTGTATAAATGCTAATAAAATAAATGTGTCTTTATTGATTAATTTCTGCCCTACAGAGAAGACTTAGTTGAAAACCTTTTACTATGTAAGGAAATCAGTTTGGGATTTCCAAATATGGTACATTGTCCACAAGGTGGCGTCCTGACATTAACAACCAAGAGTTTGCCCTCATCTATGGATCTGGGTGCAATATGTTTTACTGGTGGAAAATGCCAAGTGACCATGCGTAAAAATAATTACTCTTCAACCCATCTTATCGTGCACAATGTTCTTGGGAAGATGTATCGTTCAACTCAATTTGATTCACTCTCTCTCCCTTCCAGCTCTGTACTTATTTACATTATTGCTATGGTGGGATATTCAGTCCATTAACTTCTAATTTAGCTAAAACAAAGAGAAACTATTTTCTTTGCAAATTGCAACAAATTTTCAGATGGTGCAGTGGCTGACCTTTACATGACATAAACTCTTTGACATCAGTAGAAACATACTGAAAAACATAACATTTTCATCCTGTGTAAAAACAAATGTTTTCCTAATGGTCTCTTGTTGGGAACTTCAGGATGGTAGTAAATCCAGTTAATCTTGAACCTGACTGCATTGGCTAGGTCATGTTGAGCTAAATGTCATTTCCTGAATTGAACCTTGTAGTTTCTGATATCAAAAGCCAATATTTGATTCTGGAACCCTGAGAAATCTTTGCCTTTTAATGTCTGTGGCTGATTTTTGACACATGTAAAGACTTTCTAATGTCAAACTGTAGGGGAAGAAGCTGGGTCCCATTGCTTTTAAGAGATCTAAAATAGGGAGTCATTTTAGGTTAGTTATATGGATCAGTTAGAACCTTAGACTTTAACTCTCACAATTGAGAGTCGGGCTATTGATTTTAAAGGAGAAGTTTTCAATGTTTATGTTGTCTTTACTTTAGCCATCCCATGATTTGCTTAAAATGTGGATTTTGGTTGTATAGAGAGAAGCCATCAAGATTTTTTTTTAAAGAAAAGGTATTTCCATCTATTTTTATTTAATAAACAAATACTATATGTGTTATATAAAACATGGTATTTTGGTATGTGTATGTATTGTGGAATGGCTAACATCAACATAATCGACATGTCCACTCTCTCCAGTAAGAATGGTTATGAGTTGCACATACTTAAAATCTTCTCTCAACCGTAGTTAAAAAAAAACAGTAACATTGCAATTAATTGTTGTCACCATGCTGTAAATAGATCTTTCAAGTTTTTTTTCTCCTAACTGACTGAAACTTGACCATTATGACCTCAGTCACTCTCCATGCCATTCTTCGAGTTTGGCCTTTTTTTTTTTTTTTTTTTTTTTTTACAGTTCACAGGTGAGAGACCATGCAGTCTTTGGTCTTTCTGTGCCTAATGTTTTTCACTTATGGTAAAATTCTCTTGCTACAGCCGTGCTGTCACGTCTCATGGAATTTCCTTTGTAAATGATGACTACTATTTCATTGGCTGTAAGGGCATGCATGCATGTATCCAGAAAAGGACTGCTGGAAGTTTTTCATTGGGTTTTAAGCAGCAGCAAGCCATGTCAGCCTTTCTATTCCATTTCACATCTCCACGACTCTGTACAAGAGTCTCCTGTCCTCCATATCTTTGTCACTACTTATTTTTGGTCTTTAAAATTATTTATTATTTTTACTTTATATGTATTGTGTATTACCCACATGAATATCTGGGTACCATGTGCAGGAAGTCCTTCTGAAGGCCAGAAGTGTGTGTTGGAACCTCTGGAACTGTAGTTGCAGATGGTTGTTAGCTACCACCTAGGTTCTGAGAACTGAACCCAGGTTTTCTAGAAGAACATGTAGAGTTCATAACTACTGAGCTTCTTTGCTAGCCCCATCTATGGTCACCTGTACATATATAATGAATTCATGTTGAAATTTGAACAACAAATCTTAGACAGTTCTCAGATATGGAGTTCCTAGTTGATTCTGAGACAAAAATACTGCTTGATTGAAGTTTATGGCTATTAATTTAGGATTACGGTCAACCATTGAAGATAGATAAAGGAAAGACAAGCTTTGGGTTGCTAAATTGTGTGGCAATTGCTGTGATTTCAGATCCCACAGGGCTCACTGGAGGCAGGATATTGCTGCACAGACACTCCAAGCTGGAGGAAAGGTGAATTTTTGCCACATGTTCTCTGTATGACCTGTCTCTCTAGGGCTCCTCGAATCTATTAAGTGCGGGCTAGCCCCAGAAAGGAGTTGTGCTGTTGCTGCTCTGATTCCTATTCAGTGCCCTGTTCGTATTTCCAGAAGCTGAAAATCTAAGCTGTTTGGTGTCAATAGGATTTACAAAAATCTGGTCAGGGATTACAGATGCCTAGCAGGTGCACTTGGGTGCCCATTATGTCATCTGAAGATTCAAGTGAACAGTAACATGCTTGAAGTGGGTAGGAAAGAGGAACTGGAAGTTATAAAAGAAAAAAATATGTCTACTGAAAACTCATAAATGTGTTGCAAATGTGCATCTATACAGCAAGCTCAGCAGGTGTAGAAGTGCAGGCCTCTGATCCACACTGGAAGTGAGCAGACAGCAGGGGAATCCCCAGTGTGAGGTGTGAGGTCAGCCTGGCCACATGGCAGGATCCTGTCTCAGAAAATTTAAATGTTTCAAATGCTTTGAGAGTAAAAATACTATGAAAAATTCATGCTTTTACCTGGAGAAACTGCCTTCGGAGACCTTCCATGACCCACTTTTCTGGATTATCCTTACTTTTCAACGTAGAATATTTTCCTTTGTGGATACTATAGAGATGAAATGCTCAGAAAAGAAGAATGCTCAGAAACTTACAGTTTCTAATTTTAAAGATTCCTGGGAGTTAAAGATGTCAACTTTAAGAAGTATAAGTGGCCAACAGAGTCAGTAACATTATTCTGGATACCTATTGCAGAATTCTGGATGTGGCTACTACAGTCACACTAAGGTGCTGTATTGAAGATAAACTTGTTTTCTGTATATAGCTAATTATGTCTCCAAAGTATATGTCTGAATGCACTGTGGATTGATTCCAACATGTTCCAGCCAGGCTTTAATATGGCTTGGTAGTTTGAATCATTGACTGAACAGCTTTCATCTGGCAGTTTATTAATCCCCAATGACTAGAAACTGAAGGCAACAATGCAGAGTTGTCTAGGGTAGGTGGTTATAGAGCACACAAGTGACACCAAAGGAAAGAGGAAAACTGGAAGAATAAATACTTGATGGGACTACGGGGCAGGAGTAGGGAAGTTCTGAAGTGTGTTCTTGTGCACAGCATCCACGTGTGGGGACGGGTGGGGAAGGGTAGAGAGAGTGGGGAGTGTGTCTGGATAGCTGGATGTAGCACAGAGGATGTGAGACGTCCACTAAGGATCATGGTGGTCATGCAGGAGTGCTAGTGCAGGGGATGCCAAGAGCAGGCGCCATCCACGTTGTGGGAAAGCAAGCAAGCCTTGGTGAGAGCAAGCTGTGTAGGGTGTGGTGGGGATAATTTGAAAGTGTGATCATCATGTTTCTGGCTTGATTCGATGTTCTTTGAGGAAATGTTTCTTTTCTTCTCAATGGTAATTGAACTTTTCTTATGTTTGTAGTGACCCTTCCCTTGAGTCCTCACATACTGGAGTGAGAATTTAATCAATGCTTGGATAGCTTCTCTGCATTACATAATGAAATTCTCATGTGTTGTTACCTTTGAAGTCACTACATTTTCCCAGATTTCTATGCACACGTTGCACCTCACACACCTTACGTCTTCCTAACTCACCTTTCCTTGGGTGCAGTTTGGTTTATCCATGGGCTGAAGTCAGGAGTTACCAGTCAGGAGTTACCAGTCAAAGTATTTTGTGTTAGTGAAATTCCAATCTCAAGTTGGAGCTTTTACATTATTATCTCTCTTGCCTTTTGCTCATGTTGCTTCTTAGCTTTTATCTTGTGTGTGTGTGGGGGGGGGGTATGGTGTGTGCACATGTGTGTGCAGGTGTGACATGCCCATGTGCTCATATGTGGAAGGAAGATGAAGATGTTGGAGACTTTTCTAATTTTCTGTCATGTTGCCTTGAGGCAGGGTCTCTCACCAAATGGGAAGTGAACTGTTTTGTTTGGGCTTGCTGTTCAGCCATGTGCCAGGATCTTCTCTTAGTGCAAGGGTAAAAAGCACATGCGGTCTCTCTTGGCTCCTGGTGTGGGGTTGGGGATTTGAATTAAGGGCATTGTGCTTGCACACTAAGAACTCTTACCCAAGGAAACATCTCCCTAGCCCTTTCTTTTCTTTTCTTTTTATTATTTATTTATTCACTTTATAACCTGATCACAGTTCCTCTCTCTCTCCTCTTCCATACCCCTCCACTTGCTTTTAAAGTCCAGGTCTTGCTATGTGTACTTCCTGTCCTTGCTATGTAGCCTTAGGTTGCCCTCAAACTTGTAACCCTCTGTCTCTTCATCTATCAAGTGCCGGTATTCGTGTGTGCCACTTGTCTGGAAACTGTGCTACCTTCTGATATACCTCTTGGTTAGCAAAGACATTTATTTCCTGTGGCCTTTCAAGACCACACATGTGCTTTGAGTCAGTATTTTAAACGGCAGAGAATGAAGTAAAAAGTTTATCTAAAACTGTCACTTCTCAGACACAGTATAATTTAAAGAAAAAGTTAAAAGGATCTACTGGAGGCTTAGATTTTTCAAAGCCTATTTTATTTAGGATTATTAAACCCTTCAACCTCCATTCTATCCCACTGACTAAAGATAGTTAATAGGACAAAGGGCTTGTGAACCTATTTAGATGTAGTTCTTTGGGGCGATTCTAATCTTCGTTGTTAGGATATCGGCAGTCCAGTTCAATAACAAACACCAAACATGAATCCGTAGCAGCAGCTCCATCCTGCAGAAACGTCAATGCTCCTTAAGAGTCAGTGGAAGTGTCAAAAGTTAGCCTGAATACCATGAGAAGTTCTTTTTGGGTGTTTCTTTCTATGAAGTGAAGACCAGTGAAGACCAGTAATGAAGTGAGACCAACAAAGAGTTGCAAGGCATAGCAATGGAAGAGCATCCTCTCACTGTCTCTGGGTTATATTTATACTCTTTCTAAACATCAAGAACTCTCTCAAGCATCTGCTCCAGCAAAACATCATATGTCCTCTCATGTGTC
Organism: Rhynchomys soricoides; assembly: GCA_019843965.1. Lineage (NCBI taxonomy): Eukaryota > Metazoa > Chordata > Mammalia > Rodentia > Muridae > Rhynchomys > Rhynchomys soricoides. Next base: position 358,170 of record JADRCH010000115.1, on the reverse strand, counting down.
TGCTTCAGAAAAAACATCTCTCTCACAAGATAGCTTTTAGAAAAACATCATGTGGCACAACTGAGTTTCCAAAGAAACCAGAAATTTCCATTAATAATACTATTTTTTAAAATTTATTTTTAAAAAAAATTTTATTGATAGATACACTCTCAAAAATTCATGCCAATAGAAGGCAAACTAAAAGCCTATTCATTGCCTTATGTGGATACTGCTCAATAGAAGATAATTTTTAAAATAATATTTGATTGATTATTTGGGAATTTCACATCACGAACCTTGAGCACCCTCACTTGCCAGTCCTTCCAAGTCTGCCCTACAACCATTGGGACCTTCCCACTCCCCCAAAAAAAGAAGAAGAAAAGAGAGAAGAAAAGAGGCCAATTTGTGTTGCCCATATATTCACTGAAGCATGGTCTTTCAGGCCAGCCCCTTTAAGAAAACTGAGTCCTTCCCCACCCACCCCCCTGGCAGGAGCCATCAGTTGTGGAGAGCTATACTTCTATACCCTTATCACAATTTTTAAGAGTTCTCTTCAATGGCTTCTGTCTAGGCTTTTACTTTTTGGGGGGTTGAGGTGGGTTGGGTATGGGTTGTCACAGAAGTCTTCCATGTCCTCCTTTCTCAATTGTTAGTTTGCAGTCATTAATACCATGGCAGAAGTAGCTTCCTTGTCCTTTACAGTCAACAGGAGCTAGGATCATGCCCTTACACATGGTTTCTGGAAACAATAAAGACCATAAATATCAATATGGTCTCTGGTGTCAGCAAATGTCATGGACCTCTGCATGGTCCCTAGTGGCAGTGTAGATCACAGACATCAACATGGCCCTCTGCTGCTGCACAGGTCTCAGTGAATATCACAGCCCTTGGCGGCTGTACAGGCCAAGGACATCAACATGGCCTTAGCCGGTAGCCCAGGACACTCACATCAATATGGCTTTCATGGTCATTAACATGGATGGGTTCAGGCTGTAGCATAGACCATGGGGACATACATATGGCCTTCTGTAGTAACATGGGGCATACACAGACTTCAGCTGTTATGGGACCACAGAACCAGACTTGGCCCTTGGTGTCACAACCATTGGTAACATCAAGGACCAAGGACATTTGGATGGCCTCAGGTAGTGGTCCAGACCAAGAACATGTGTATAGCTTTCAGTGGTAACTCAGGGCGGGGACATCAACATGGCTGCCAGTTGTTATAGGACCATGGATACCATGGGAACGTCTGGCTTCAACATGGTCCGGGGCAGGGGACCATGGCCAGATACCCAAGTGGTCTCCAGGGTCAGCACGGACCACAGAGGTCTTTTAAGCAGGTCCAATCCAGAAAACGAACCATTTTCTTTCTTCCTGGATACCCCCGTGCTCAGACCCAGGGCGACTGTGTGGCCAGGCAGCGTAAGGGGGCTCCAGGCTGCTGTAAACCACCTTGCTGGTTCTGCCTGGCAATGACACATTCTCTGTTCATCGCAGCCTGCCCTCAAATTCATCACTGCTATCATGTCTATGCCTCTCTTTACCACGCACTCACTGCTCAATTGTTACTGCCACTCCATCTCATATTCAGTCTTCATAGTGGCACTGGAAACTGCACTGTGTCACACACAGTGGTCTCCAATATATATATATATGTCCAACAGCAATGAGTCACTGGTCCAGTTCAAGGGGTCTGGATTCTGGACCATCACCAAGACTCTTCTCGGATATCCTGCTGCTGCCCAGAATCAGGATAATCTTGTAGATAGGCAGGGATTCTGGGGACAGGTTCAGAGTGAGCTCCAGGCTGCTGCACACCTTGTTGCCCCTCCTTGTGTCTGCAGGCTGCAGGAGGCACCACTGATAGAAGCTCAGGCTGCAGCCACAGTGGTTCCATGCAGGGGTGGGTGGGAGGGGAATTCAGTAATGACATCTGGTTCTGGAGGACTGGTTCCTCCATTCATGCCAACAGCTTATAGATGGGGTGGATGTTGTGGTGGACTAACCCAAAGCACTGGATTTGGGCTGGGCTGGCAGCTGAGTAGGTCAGCATGCTTGCGGGCCTGTCTTCTGGGTGTTGCACTGAAGCCTCGAGGAAAATTATTTTTGTTTACCAGTTTGAATCTGTTATCATATGTACTACATGTGTGACAGTAAAACGTCAGCCATCAAGACATTCAACTCAGATACTGTGGACACTTATAATATTTTCAGCGCCAATTGGTGTGATTGAAATCTAATAATTAAGACTTTGATATCATTATATTCTACTAATGGATATAATTAAGCTCATAAATCATGTTGCTGAAGATGGAGCATGTACTGAGAAATCTCTTGTGGAAAAGATTTTATTTAGTACTTCAGATGAAGAACTTAACATGGGTTTGATCTCAAATCCTTCCCTAGAAAGCAGAGCTGCAGAGAAGAAATCTCTAGAACATGAAAGTGAAACCCCAGGGTATTAATTTGGCTTAGACACTTGCTAATAATATGACTTCTGAGTCTAAGTTTATAAGAAAGATGAAATAACACCTAGATGACAGAGTAGTGAGAAAAATGTTAACATGAATAAAGGAATTTCACAAATTTCCTAGTGCAAAGCTATCGTAAAGTATTACAACAGTTACATTTTAAACAAGAACATTGTCTCTAGTTCTAATTTTAATTCACAATGATTTATAATCTCTGTGACTGCCATGTTCACTTAAAGATTCCTACTTGAATTGAGGAAGGCCCGATAAAGGTCAGAAACCAATCTTTAGTGGGACATCAGGGTGTTTGAACTTTGGCCTTTGCTGGGCCATGCTGGATGGAGAAGTATGGCTATGCATTCCACATCAAATACACAAACAGTTGTGAATTATGATGGGCAGTTGTGAGGTCAGCATAGCCAAAGATCAATAAAAGGCTTCCCATAACGAAAACAATCATGGGGAAGACTTTTTTCTTTATTATTTTAGGATATTAACTTTATTTACATTTCAAATATTTTACCCTTTCCAGGTCTCCCCTTTGGAAAACCCCTATCCCATCCCTCTTCCCCCTGCCTCTATCAGGGTATTCCCACCCACCCACCCACCCACCTACTCTTGTCTTCTCTCCCTAGCATTCCCCTACACTGGGGCATCTAACACCCTGAGGCCCAAGGGCCTCTCCTTCCACTGATGGCCAACAAGACCCTCCTCTGCCACATATGTGGCCCGCACCATGGATCTTTCATCTGTATTCTTTGGTTGGTGGTCCAGTCTCTGGGAGCTCTGGGGATTCTGGCCAGTTGATACTGTTGCTCCCTCCAAGATTTTTTATCTGGCTAACTCTTGGGAACTGAGGAGGAAGCTCTGTGGACCGCAGGCTGGACCGCTTGCTTCTGGATAATCATAGCCCTTCATGTTGCACCTTCTCCAGGTTCTTAAAGGATTCTCCCTTTGGGTTCTGTTTTGTATGTGTTTGGCAAATAACCTGCAGAAAAGAGCTGTGCTTGCAAGGACTTGATAGTTCCTAAGAGTTTTAAAATTTTCCACTTGATCAATTTAATTCCCTTTTATTTTTCCTCCCTCACTCTCTTTCCTTTTCCAAGCTGTTTGCTTTGCAATATGTTACTGGTAATGAGTTGCAGGTAATGCAATCATAACTTGTTTTCTTCTTAGTATTTGAGTTCAAAACTCCTGTATCTAAAGAAATACAGTTGGGGGGGTGGGGTCGTTAATAAAGAAAATGTTTCTGTCTTTAAAAAAAAATCAGATTATGTGGTTCTCCATTTGGAGATTCCTTAAAATTGTTCAGCATGTCCCACGTTTCAATCACTAATAAATAAAATGAGCATATTTAGCTAATAAGGCTTCGTTGAGTGCTTTTGTTATTTTTTAATTAAAAAAGGAAAGAAGGCAAGTTCAAACTAGTATGATTCCTGATAGTATATTTGAAGAACTAATGGAATAATATCTGCTTTGATAGATGGAGTTGAAGTTCTCAGTGAGTTCTCAAGGGGCTCATGAGATATTTTGGTTCCATGTTTATTTTCTGTGTGCTTTGTTCCTGAAATGTAGGTGTAGGTGCTGCCCAGAAGCAAGGTCATTAGTAAGGTTTGTTTATAAAATGAAGGACGGTTGTCTCTGAAAAGACACACCTGCAAAATGTAAACACAATCAATGCTCTCTTAAATTCAGTGCCAGATTTAGCTCTATGCATTCTATTGGGAAAATTGGCAGTTAGCATACCAATGATGACTAAGAGTAGAGTCACAGATACAGGAAAATGAGATTTTTCTGGAATTCTTGAAATTGATTTTCAAGTCACTATATCAGTTCAAAGAGCAAAGATACATATTTTGAGGTGTCGATACTCAATGATTCATTATTCAGCCCATATGAAATTCATATCCCGATGGCAATTTAAGTGAATCTATTCCATGTGCTGAAATGCATACAATTATCTTAGGTTGAGTTGACCATAATTTCAGGTTAATTTGAAATGGTGTAATGAATTTAAATACTTTATTGGTAAGTTCCTCTTTACCTTGAAGGCCCATGTTTAGGTTATTTAAATGAGTAGCTAAAACCACTAAGCAATGCAATTTCTGTAAACCAATTGTTGTCAAGTATTGGCACAAATACTGGTTTTGATGCCATATAGATGACTTTATATCACAAGTCACAAACTCTTTTTACCACTTGGCCTTAACTCAAATATCCTACTTCCAAACAACAAATGATGTCATTACAGCCAGCATCAACACTTTCAAGACATTCTTGGAATTGGTGATGATTCACTATTCAGCCTACATGAAATTCATATCTGGATGGCAATTTAAGTGAACCTATCCATTTTAATGCTTTTGTGCATATATTCTTTTGATGAAATACTTTATTAAACATAACTTGAGTTTTGGGAAATCCCATCATTTTCTATTTCTTCCAAGTCCCTCGCTTTAACTACCATCTTTGGGCACCACGAGTACTTATAGCAGATAATAAACAAAAGAACCCAATGTAAACTTTTTTTCAATGCTTTGTATGAATTTCTTGATCTAGTTGTGTCTTGTAGTGAATGACACAAAAGAACAATTTCCTCAGTGACACCATACTTAACTAACATACATTAACTAACGAGAAATAGAAAGATGAGTGGGACTTGTCCCATCAGTGCTGTCAGTCATCTAACATCAAAGCATCTCCATCAACAGTTCTACTCTCTAGATACCTTTGGATAAACTTCTCAATGTCTTCAGTTTGCCTGGAACACTGTCTAGAAAGAAACTGATTTTAAAACGACCCCTACCCTTATTAAGAGCAGATCATATCTGCCATGCTTTCCATAAATTGCTTGGTACATTCACCACCAATAAAGGATTCTTGTTTTTTTGTTTTATGTTTTTGCTATTAAAATATTTACCTCATAATTCTCTCATACAGCAGAATCCATGTAAGTTGCAACTTTTTTGAAAAATATTTTGTTGTGAAATCTCTTGTGGTTTCTGTTGTGTCAAATCTGCTGTTTGGTTCTTACAGCATACCCCTTGATACTACATAATCCTTGATATCCACTGAATTTAGCAGTATTATTTTTTGTTTGCACATGTCATCTTTCTTCAGTTTACACTATTTAAAATCTTATACAAACTATAAATTAAACAGATTGACTTGTTCTTTGCCTTGAGAGGAATAGAAGGAGTCATCTGCCCACTTGAACGATCTTCATTCATCTATAATTTCGGGGACCATATTGTCTTGCTTTAGTGGTTTTTTTGTTCTATAGTGTGATCTGTCTATTTCAGTCTCTCTCTCCACAATTTGTCTGAAGATGTTAGCAAGAAGCCTGCTTTTAGAGGCTCAATTTACTGTACCACTTACAAAGAATAAAAAAAGTCACTAAAATAGCAATAGCACCAAACTGAACAAAAACAAAATATAGAAACACACTTGAATTTTATTAAAGACCACTAGTAGAGCACAGATGAACACAGAACAGAAACTCGCAAAAATAGAGTGTGATGTGATGTTAAAAATTATGTAGGAGAAATAGTAAGTGAATGAGATAGAAAGCAGAAAGATAATAAAAGGGAAACTTTTTTAAAAAAGCAAGTTGGATAAAAAGAAAGCAAGAATGAAGAGAAGAAGAAAGAGCAGGTGGCAAAGGAGACTGGCAATTAAAAAACCCCTCCAAACAAAATTAAAGATAAGGACATTTAAAGAGAAACACAAAAGTCCCTTTAAAAGGGATATGGTGTACACGGCATACAAAGGGGAAGAAGTGCTGCCTTAGCTTCTTTTCAGGACCTTCAAAATTGGAGTCAAACAGGTGGTTGGGGTGTACTAGGAGGGAAGGTTAAGGACACTTGAAGGCTTGTCTTCTAGTGTGGTGATCTTAGCCTTCGTGATGCTGAGACCCTTTAATAAAGTTTCTCATACTGTGGTCACCCTCAACAATAAAATTATTTTGTTGCTGTTTCATAACTGTAATCATGATACTGTTATGAATTGTAAATATCTGACATGCAACCCCTGTGGGGGATACACCCCACAGTTGAGAACCACTGTATCGAGTGGTTCGCTTGCTGCTGAATCAGTCCTTAACAGTCAAACCTCCAGCAGAGCTGTCTTTATTTTCTCTTTTCCACACCAGTGTCTCTACAGACTGAGCTTGGTAGATTTCTCTACCTTAAGGAGACTCCTTAGTTTATATACCCTGGAGGTGGTTAGTTTGTAATTCTATGATGTCTTCCAAAACACTATGAGTGGGTAATGCAAACATGGCCCTGAGATTTTTACATGAGACTAGGATCCATGTTATCTAGATTCATTAAGCATTAAACATCCTGCAAGAGGGACCAGACTGCAAATGTTCAGTAGCATAATGGAACTTCAGAGTTCTTAGTCTCTGTGGCAATGAGTCTTGTGCCTTTGGAGTTTGATGTGCTAGTTAACCCAGGTTCCTGACTATTGATGCTATCAACAATTATTGGGGTCAGTTACTAGCCACTGAAGGCAGAGCTTCTGTCTGCTTGGCTCTTCACTGCCTGAGCCAAGCTTCTTGTTGCCAGAACATTAGACTCATTAGTGTCTGACCCTCTCTCTACCACCCACCACCTTTGGCAGCTGTCTCTAAGCACCTGTGACTGTGGCAGGGTGACTCCAGGACCTCCTCTGAGTTATGATTGTCTTTTGTTCTCAGAGCTGCCATGGAAACCGATCCTTAAGTACTAGGTTCCCTTGCAAGGCATTCAATAGAATCACTGTTTTTTAACCCACAGAGTGAAAACGGAACCCTTCTCTACCCATGATCCATAACGCCAGAGAAGTCAGTCTCTCACCAAAACCAGGGCTGTCAAAGGCTGTGAACTTGTCCTCTGGGTTTCTCCTATGTCCTTGCAGTCTCTTCTTCCTGACCTTGCCTGGCCTGGCCTTTGGATAAGGTTTGCATTTTCATTGACTGAATCGCTAGCCAGGTCACTGAAGTCATGTGCTACTTACTTCTGTGTAGCCTTTCAGTTAGTTCAAACTTCTCAGCAATCCTACAATTTTCTTAGAGTTCCTGCATTTTCTCATTCAGCATATCACAAAGAGGAGCTTCTAATCTACAATTTTATCCTAGTGCTGGTGCAGTATTTCACAGTAATCCCCAGGCTTTGTTTTAAATATTAGGCATACGATACAGACTTACTTCCCATTTATAAAATAATTTCTATGTGTAGCAATTGCTTACACTTTGTATTATATCTATGAATAGACTTAATTGAAACATTTGTACATATATAGGCATGTCTCCATAAATGATCTCATTTGCTAATTTAGTTAGAAAACTGAGTTCTGCCAAGGTAAGGATCCTCCACTTGCCTTCGTTTCATGTGAAACTCTATGCTGTTTCTTTCCTCTTCAGTGCGTGCTAGTTTGTGAGGACAGATCCTTCTGGGTCATGCCTGAGTTCTGCTGATCTTGGATGCCCCTCTCTCTGGAACCTGCTCTGTTGCTTATTTCTCAAGTCTATCCATTCTGTTGGTTTTTTTTTTCTGACAACATTCACAGCCATCTTCCCTCTCTTGTGCTTTTGATTAAAGAGAAAGGGGGAAAAAAAAAACCCTTGAAAAGAGTTCTATATTTTCCACCTCATTTCCCTTAATCTGATTTGACATTCTGCCTCCACCACTCCTAAAGGCATTACTCTGAAATAACTATTGACTTTCCTATCAGCAGCTCTGATGGCCTCTCAGTCTACAGGCACGGGTAACTACCACATCTGAAAGGAACTCTTTTCGTGGCTCTAAGATCAGTGCTGCATTTTAAAATTGTTTGTCTTGATATTTTAATCTTGTTTCTGAATCTTTTCAAGGATTTTAAAGTCTAAGCTGCCCTAAATCTAGAACCTATCCGGTTTGTAATATTCAGTATTTGGGTCTGTCTTCTACTCTCCTTTTTCTTCCTCTCTCTTTTGGGTAGTAATAATAACACTACTAATTAGTAATATCTTCCTGAGAAGCTTCCAAATACCCTTCTCCAATACTAATATTTTCTCCTAACTTTCATTTATTATTATTTTTTTAATTTATGAGAATTTCATGCATGGATTTTAATGTGAAGTTTTCTAAAAGTGCAGATTAGCACTTCTAACTAGTTTCAGAATATCTGAATCATTAACTCATTCATTATCATTGTGGGCCTACTAGCAAGAAGGCTATCTCTAGAGGCATAAAGACAGTTGTAAATAAAATGAAGGATCTGGCGCATGGGACTTTAAGAGAAGAAATTCTAAGCAAACAAAACATGTATCAGGTGCTCATAAATGCCAAAGAGAAAAGCAAATCAAAACAGAGGAACTGACAACTAGAGAAGACAGTGACTAAATTAGAATGGATAATCCTGAAGTCTCTACACAGTGGCAATCAGAGATGTGAAGGGAGAGAGAATGTAATATACATTTGCTCTTGGAGGGAAAGTGTTCATCACAGAGCGAACAGGTTTGATATACAGTGGCCGAAGGGCTCAAATATCACGGGAGCACTGACCAAAAGGCATTCTCTTCCTCCGTGATTCCCTCTCTCCCCCATGATTCCCTCTCCTCCCTTTCTTCTCCCCTCATTTCCTCTTCTATTTTTCTCATTTTCATTCTAGACATCATTGATGTTCCCAACATTCAGAGATAATAAATCTTGAAAATGAACACACACACACACACACACACACAATCTCTCAAGTCTTACCACTTATTAGAAACATTCATAAAAATACACAAAGTGGATCTAGTCCACGAATTTTATGTATTCAAATCACACAGGGCTATTCGAGGCATGGTACGTATCATGACCTTGACTTTTTGGGGGAATCATTAATGAGTTTGAGAAGTAAAACGAGAGGTACTAAGGATGGACTTAATCAAATCAAATCCACATTGGCTGTTGTTTGTTAAGAAACAAGATGATACACCTAAGTTTGGATACAGGCAGACTTGTTATGAGTGTGATGTAAAATATAATGATGCTGGAATTGGTGAGAGCTTACATGAAAATGAAGGCTCAGGGTGTGGCATTGAAAGAATCTGCTAAAGTTCTGGACTATAATATGAAAAAAAAATTTTCAAGGCATAGCTAGATCATAGAAAGTACTAGAATGGAACTATACATATAGGAAGAAAATATAGGAATATACAGGCTCTGGAGGGCAAGTAAATCAAACATGTGGCTTTAAACAGGACAAATTTGAGATGTCTGATATATAGCTGTAGAAAATGTCAAGTATTTGGTACTTGTACTGGCTGGTTTTGTGTGTCAACTTGACACAAGCTGGAGTTATCAAAGAGAAAGTAGTCTCCCTTCAGGAAATCCCTCCATGAGATCCAGCTATAAGACTTTTTCTCAAATAGTGATTAAGGGTGGGAGGACCTACTGAGGGTGGTGCCATCCCTAGGATGGTAGTCTTGGTTTCTATAAAAGCAAGCTGAGCAAGTCATGGGAAGCAAGCCAGTAAGTAACATCCCTCCATGGCCTCTGCATCAGCTTCTTCTTCCTGATCTGCTTGAGTTCCAGTCCTGACTTCCTTTCATGATGAACAGCAGCATGGAAGTGTAAGCTGAATAAACCTTGTCCTCCCCAACTTGCATCTTGGTCATGATGTTTGTGCAGGAATAGAAACCTTGACTTAGTACTCTGGCCCAGAGTTCAAAGGGGAGAGTTATTACATTAGGTAAGTGGTTCACAATCAAATAAAACTCATTGGGTTTTGTAAGATCTTTAGGAAATAAATGCAGATACATATGAAAAATCTAGATGCAAGGACTGTACTCCAGCATGGTCCAAGGTTTAAGAGAGAGGAGAGTAAGGAGTTAAAAGGGCAAGTGAGATATGTGACAGTGAGTAGTCTCAGGCCCTGCCAGGGTTGAAGGGCAGGAGGCTGGAAAGAAGAGCCTTGACAAGGGAAAGAAAATTCCTGTGAAGCTGAACTAAGGAATGATGGCTGAGAGGAAAGTAAAGATGCAAGTATAGAGGATGGTAGCTTCCTATTTCCTAAAAGCCTTGTGAGTCTAAGGGTAGTGGGACTTGTTAAAGATGAGGGGGGAAATACAGCTTACATCTCATGGGAATCAACTCATGAAGATGGGTAACCTAAGCAAGAGAGGGTTACTGTTGGTATCCCATGCCCATGGCTTCTGTGGGAAGGCAGGGGTTGGTTGCTTCAACCATCCTAGCACACCCAGAAACATAACAAATGTATACAGATGTAAGGGTGTGATGAATTCAGTGCAGGGACATTTCAGTGCAGGTGAGAACATTTCCTGCAATTACTTCTAATTTCTCAGTGAGTAAAAGAATTATCACTGACTGTAGGGAAAAGAGACCGGGAGATCTGAGGAATTAGTAGACTGTAAAAATAATTATCCAAAAGAAAAGCTATTAAATATCTGTGACAGTCACAGGATGAGAAATGTCACCTTCTATGATGTGAATTCATGAGAATACACATGCACACACCTGAAGCAAATATCGTCCGACAACATCGTTACTTCACCAATGTTCACTTCAACTCTCTTTTGTTTGTGGGAAGTGGGTAGTGACTCACTAACCAATCGCATGACACACTAATGGGTTATATTGTGCTGTTTGAAAAACACTCATCTAGAAAAAGTGAAGAGAAAATATTCTAAAGACATATAATAGGATTTTTGTGCAGCAAAACAGACTACTTCACAATAGAATGGAGAATTAGTCTAATCAACACAAGAAAACTGGCCCCACCACACACACCCTCCTCCAAGTCCCTCTCCTGCTGAGAGTGGTTTATTTGTAAGTCCCATATTTTCCAGTGGCTGACCTGAGCCACACTGGTTTTCTTTCCAAATCCTGTTTTTGTCATGATTTTTGTTCAATTGATCATTACCACAAAATTTAAATGTCAGTTTTTGAACTCTCACTAGCATCTATTTGTTTCTGTAATGGATTTTAACCAATTTTGACTATATTCCAAACCTTTCTTGCCTTTCTCTACATCTCACATTTTGCTTTTCTTATGATAATATTGGATAACCATAAGAAAGTTGTCTTAAGAAACAGGTGATGTTTTAAAAATGTGAACTACAACATCACTTCTAAAGAGATTCTAGCTAAACTTCTTGATGTATATATTTCCAGTCATCCAATATTTTCTGTAGTTCTTCCTATATATTTATACTAATGTAATGTAACCCTGCCATTGTAACACAGATTACTTTTGAAATAATACATTAGGAATTTCTGCCCACATCAGAATACGTTTAGCAACACTGGATTTAATGGCAGTTCCTGTGGTATCCCGTGTATGGTGTTTCCCTGGAAACGATTGAATTTGTGTAATCACTGGTATGGACTCTCTGATCACAGGCTACAGGGAGCCTAATTTCCCAAGGGCCCTAAGCTGCTGTTCTAAAAGTCAGCACTTCTTAAGCATCAATCACTGAGTACATTGCTGGGTCAACATCTGGGTTACTGAGTTTCTTCTTCTGATGATTTTGAACAAAGGTCTCTTGATAGAGCAGTACAGATTCCCATGAATGAGTTTCTGTGAAACAACTTACAATATTTTACTTTTCCTCCCTAGGAGCCAAACTTTCAAGAAGACTAATGTAAGATTCTTAAAGGTTTTAAGACCTTCCTATAAGACTCAATACACAACACTTTCCCCATTTTCTTTTAGAGGCATTCCAGCTTTTCCTAGTTTCCTGAATACAGATGTTTTGTCATCTGTGTCTCAGAGGATTCAAATTAACCATAGATGTTCATGTGCTTTTCAGGTTAAGCTGCTGATTGCTTTCTCTCTTGGAACCGTGGGAGATACCTCCTTTTCCCATGCCTGTAGTAACTTAAGCCATACATCCCTTGACCCTTACACTTACACACTGCTGCTCCCAAGCCTTTTCTCCCCAGCCATCACATAGTTGATTCTAATCTAGTTGATTCTAATTCTTGTCACCAAATATCTCCCACTCAACTGGCCTCTCCCCTCCAAAATCCCTTTACCCAGAAGGATGCTCCCTTCATTCTGGATCTTTTTTGACTTTTTCCTCCTCCACAGTATTTTGTTTGTTTGTTTGTTTCCACTCTAACATGATAAAAAATGTATTTTATGAAAGTTTTTCTCTCTGGGTTATATTGAAAGAGAGGCTGTACAATCCTGCGTGGTATAGAATCTGATACGGAACCAATCTGTTTTGTTATGTTGTGGCTACTTTTTTAAAGGTAAAAAGCATAAAAAAATGAACCCACTTCTCCCTATCTTGAGATAGTCTATCATTAGGAAATATTAAAATGGAAATAAGGCATTTCTGATTTTTTTCTGTGTGTTTAAAAGTTTTCTCTGATCCTTTGAAATGTGAACTCACAGAGCTGTTCAACATCACCACTGATATCTGTTGTAGCTAATACCAAGTTTGACATGAAAGCTTTCAAAAAAACAAAAAAAACCAAAAAAACCTAGGTTGTCTCTATATACTGCCATTTCTTGAAGCACACTGGGAAAATAGAATAATTGTCAAAATTGTGCATGTGTGATATTCGAAGTACTCTATATCTTCTCTGTCTTACAGTTATTTATATATGTTTCTCTCACCTACCATTTTGCATACGATTTTGAAGACAGTACAGATTGTTGAATTGAAAATCATGGAATTTCAGTTTAGGTTTATGGTTAGGAACAACATTTGCTAATAATATTCAAAGAACATGGTCTTGTATCCGATCTAAGTGTTTTGGTTCCCATCCCTTTCATACAATAGTATTCTGGGCTTTCAGGTTGGGAAAATATTACTATTTTGGTGTTGGTAGAAAGCCGTGGTGAACACAGGGCTAAGCATATTTTCTCTATAAAACATTGGCAAAACAGTCCAAAAAAGGAGGAGAATGTAAAGATGGAGTCAAGTTTTAAGGGCAAGAAACAAGAGATCGCTAACTCCACCCAGGTCTTGGGACCCACTGGGATATCGGATAGGCAGCCTCTGTCTTAGTACTTGCTCTCCTTTCCAAGGGTGTGCTTGTCGAAAAGATACTCCGCTAGGCCAGCAGCTGGAGCCCCCATAGTGACTAAGTTGTGCACGTGGTCACCTAATTCTTTGATAGACTTCACTTGCTCATTCAAGTAGTGAGTTTCCAGAAAGTCACACAAATGAGGATCTCCTTTTTCTGAGGCCAGAGTATGCAAATCCAGCAGCGACTGGTTTACACTCTTTTCCAGGAGCAGGGCACATTCCATGGCCCGCAGTCCACATTCCCAGTCATCTTTGTCTGGTTTCTTAATGTCCTGGAGACAGATCCGGCCTCCTCGCTGGTTCTGCAGTCTCATTAGCTTCTCTGCATGTTCCCTCTCCTCCAGCGACTGGCGAAGGAAATACTTGGAGAAGTTGTACAAGGCCACATCATCCCTGGAGAAGTAGTAGGCCATGGACAGGTACACGTAGGATGCGTAAAGCTCCATGTTGATTTGGCGGTTGATAGCAGCCTCCGAGTCTGGGTGAAAGTTCTGGCGCACCCTGGCAGGCCCAGTGGAGTCCTGGGAGGAAGCCACTGAGGCCAGGAGGCGTCGAGGAGAGGCTGGTACGGGACCTAAAGGATACCTGGAGGCCAAGCACTGTGGGGCAGTGAATCTGTGTAACACACGGGGCAGGGACATCAGTCCAGGGCTGATGTGCTTGGAGAAGAACCAAAAACAGGACAGCATGACTCCTTTTTGAAAGTAGGGAAACTGAGGTCAGGCAAGCTCAGCACAAGGTTTGCTGCTGAGCATCAGGTCTAAATGAGAACTCAGCCTTAGCGATGACCTCTTCGTCACACGGGCCCTTCTCTTTCACAATGCAGAGTTCTAAGAGATCTTGGCCACTGACGCTGTGTAACTGTCGTTTGTCACGGTAGGCATGAGTGAGGCACTAGGCCTCTCAGAAAGGGAACACAGACAGACGCTTTTTACCAAAACATGTGCTAGATTACTAACACAAGATTCTGGTCTTGATAATGTATGGTTGATTAGTTTGCCTGAATTAAAATGGCTGTCGTAAGAGTAAGCTCAGTGACTCACAGAAGAAAGGACTGACATGTCCCTTGTCTCTCTTCACTAATCTTTTTCTAAGAACCTAGGGACATTGAAATAAATTGTCCAATGGAAAGCCAGCATTACAAACGATTCTTGGTTATTCTAACATTAAGTAGGAAAATAATGACTAGTACAGTGGACAGCTTGTTCACTTTAGTAGTTTGTTTTAAAGCACATTGTCTTTTTGAACACAGAACTTACCTTCCTTGTTTAGAAGCCATATTGTAGAAAAGTAGAAAGAATATGCATACTGGCTGTATTTACTTTACATACTGGCTGGTTTTACTTTCCTAGTTTTTGTTGATGTGAAGATAGATGCACTTTTAAAAAAGAACCTTAAATTCTGATGAAGAATATATTGCTATGTTGTTTTCTGTAGCTAAGGCTGGCCTTGAGTTCTGCATCCTTCTGCCTACTAAAGTGGTCAGGTAATGTGGAGAATATGTGTTGTTTATAAACTGCACCGCTTTCCCCAAAGTCCTCATACAATGGCATTCCCTCTTACATGTGGGGTTCACATTCCTTCTGAGGCTTGCTAACGCTTGGCACCACCATTCATTAAAGTTAAAGAGAAATTAGCCATCTCCCGAGAGGCTCTGCCAGAGCCTGACAAATACAGAAGTGGATGCTCGCAGCCAACCATGGGACTGAGCATGGGGTCTCCAGTGGAGGAGATAGAGAAAGGACTGAAAGAGCTGAAGGGGTTTGCAACCCCATAGGAAGAACAACAATATCAACCAACCAGACCCCTCAGAGCTCCTAGGGACTAAGCAACCAACCAAAGAGTACACATGGAGGGACGCATGGTTCCAGCTTCATATGTAGCAGAAGATACCCTTGTCAGGCATCAATAGAAGGAGAGGCCCTTGGTCCTGTGAAAGCTCAATTCCCCAGTGTAGGGGAATGCTAGGGTGGAGAGGTGGCAGTGGGTGGGTGGAAGGGGGAGCACCCTCATAGAAGCAGGAGGAGGGGATGGGAGAAGGGGGTTTGGAGGGGAAACCAGGAAAAGGGATAGCATTTGAAATGTAAATACATAAAACATCCAGTAAGAAAAGAAAATTATAGGCATTGTGATAGGTTTAAATTAGTATTTTGTTGTATTTTTAATTTGTATCCTTGAGATAATTAAATGACAGCATGTTTCCCTGTGCCACTTTGGCAATTATCTGTTTTTGATGAAGTTTGTCTTTCTTTTTTTTTCTTTTCTTTCTTTCTTTTTCTTTTCTTTTCCATATTTTTTGCTTTGGGAGCTTTCATTTTCTAATCTCCATCTTTGGCCCCAGTGCTAGTTCTATTCAGGTCTTCTTTATATCACACACACATTACCTCTTCATGTCTCTTTTCTTTTTTTCACAAAGCAAATCACACGATGCTTTTAGGTAAGTTTCTTCAGTTGCTAACTTATGATACTCCTAATGTCCCCTAGGTGGTGAGAAAGTTAAATAAGAGCACTTAATACAATGCTTACCATGGAGTGAACACCCTAGTGTTCTCTAACAGATCTAATAGAATATTCTTATTTAATTGTCCCAAATTCATCTTTTTATATTCTCCACTAAGCAAATATTATCGTGATTAAATGCCAAAGGGGAAGGCCTGTTTAGATTGCTAGAGATAAATGTATTTTATAACATTGCTATCATCTGTGAACAGTGGAAAGTTACTTCATTCTATGAGAATGCCAAATTTGTAGCTTTAGAGTCAGCTCACTCCTCTCAAATGAGCATCCTAATGTGTGCCACAAATACAAGTGAATGCTGGAAATCCAGAAACCAGTAGAACATCAGTGGTGTTTACCCACAGTCCCTCATGTCTTTTCACTTTCCTAGTCTCATTTTACTTTTAGTCCCTCCAAACTTTTGCTATTTGTGAGGCATATTTCATAATGGGAGATTATGAAAATCACTGTTTAGAGTGATATTAAATACCAACTTGCTGCTCCTAGTTAGTGCCTCAGGAAAATGTATGTCACTCATTGAAGTGTTTAGCCCCAGTGTAATAAAATGTATAGCTAGAACAGGTGCAGTAAGAGATACCTGATGCAAGGTGATGATCCAACTAGCATGCATTTAGACACAGCACACTAACTGGTCAAAAATTCCATAACAAATTTTGTCATATAATTAAGGAGACTTTGATGATATAAGGATCTTCATGGTAGATATGTTTATTTTATGGATATTTTGATTTCTAGTACTTATAGTAAAATCAAGGTTGTTTTTAATAAGATTCATACAAAGACCACCACACAGTGCTATTTTTCAGACATTTCTTCTTAGATTTAATGGCTTCCTCTCTCCCTGGAGTACCTCTTAAACTTCTGTGCTTTTCTGGAGCCTCTTTGGCAGCTTCACATTCCTCTTCTGTCATTTCAAATTCCTTCCAGACATTCTTTTACTAGGTAATGAAGTCTTTCTCATCTTTTAGAATACCTTCAAGTACAAGCTCAGGTATTCTTTCATAAGAGTTTATAAAACAGCTCTCAGAATTAAGCACTACTTTGTTGATGTCAAGACACCTCATTTATAATTCTGATATACAAGAATGTGTGTAGCAGATTTTCATAGGAGCAAGAGTATGATTCTTTTTAACTGTCTCAGCCACATCACAGTGTTTGATGTACATTGAGAATACATAAAATAATAATTGTTTCAGTTGCCTAAATGAACTGAAATAGAAAATCACATATTTTGTCAAATTAGCTGAATATACTTTTACAAACTATTTTTGTAGCTGTTCATATTATGATTTAAATTCTGTGAAGTTGTGGAGAAGTTCTCTGTAATTTGGTTGGGATAGATTCTAAATGAACACAATATTTACTCTTTCCTCCTCTATTCATACATTGCCAATAAGGAATCATCAGTGTAGACATACTTGGCCAATGGGAAAAATTAAAGACTTGTATGGAAGTAAGTTGTTTTGATTACTCCACTTTGATTTGTGCAGGGCATAAGATCAAATTTTATTTTCATGTTTTTAAAGCATTTTATTTTATATAGTAAAAGCTTTGAGAAATGACTTAGATTGGACACAGATCTTTACATTTGAAGAAAGGAGTGGAGTCAAAAATAATGAGAAAGAGAAAAGTCAACATGCGACCCCTTTGTAGTTGCATCTTCAATAACAATAGCTGCTTGCCTTTTGCTTTTCTTTTAATCAACACATTTATGCAGCAGAATAGAATAGATTACACAATAGAATTGGTTGCATAGTCAGACTCGTTAGTTAGGCCAGTGTTTTCTGAAATTACATATTAAGAGGCTTTTGTGACAAATAGAATATTGAGATCAAGTTATTGATGACTATTGTGGACCCCAAATCATGACCCTCATGTCAAAGGAGATGAGAGAGAGTCTATTCTGGAGTCAAATGTTAGTGACCATGACCCAGGAACACAGATTACATTACCCTAAATCCTACAGTCTGATGTAGACAGAGTTTTGTGAAGTTTTCACACTAATAGAACAATGTCAGTCATCATTCAAGGCACTTTTCAAACACATTGGTGGGAACATTAAGTAGGTGGTACAGTGAAATGAGACAGAACAAGACAAAACATAACAACAACAATAACAACAATGAAATAACAAAACTCAGCCTTCAGCTTCTGGTACTATCTGATGGGTCAGCCTGTTGACTGTTGAAAACTATGGTTTTGTTAAGGTAATAAACTCCCAAAAGTTTTGTCTGTTATTCTCAGGATGTTAGGCTTGACTCAGAGGTAGGCAAGTAATGGCTACTAGACGGCTACAAGGAGCCCAAGACGAACTGTAGTTAGGCTCCGGATCTTTACAGTTCCAAGTTCTCTACAATCGCAGAAGTTCTAATTAGTTGTTGGGCTTCTTTCCAGGAATATTCATTCACTAGACAAGATACCGTTGTTTTGATTGATGTATTTGAAGATTTGAACTAGAAATTAATAGAAAGCTTTGTTTGTGGTGGGAGTGTTTACTGTATATGTTGTTAGTCTGAGTTTAACCATTAGGGGATCTCTTAGAGAGTGGTTGGACACAGGTATGAAAGACTTGTTTGCTTTCTGCTGGGATCCACTCAAAACATGAAGCAGGGTTCTCTCTCTCTCTCTCTCTCTCTCTCTCTCTCTCTCTCATATGCCTCTCCTTCCCCCTCCTTCCCTTCCCCCTCCCCCCTCTGTGTGTGTGTTAGATGACTGAAAACTTGAGCCAGAACCAAGCACAACGTATTGTCGCTGGAGCAAGCTAGAGGAAGCCTTTAGTATACTTAATTTTGGGAGGCAAAGTAAGAACCCCTTCATCGCCTTTGAATTAATTATTGCATTTATGAAACTACCAGATTTCTAAAATAGCTCATTCACTCTACTGATTATCTCCAGCACTCTTAGATAAACCCTAAATACCATTCTAACACAATGCTCTCTGAGATATTTCAAAAGCTAACATCTTTGGCTTAATTGTGACAGGGAGCAGGAGAGTCGGCATGCATATCTTTGAAGCAAAACCATGAATATGTACTAGTGCCTGACTACATAGGGGAAGTAGAGGAATGTGAACTGCCTTCAATGGTCCTTCATGATGGCTAATAGAAATAACATATCGACCAAGAATATAATCCAAGTCCATATATAAGAAGCGTTGTTAATCTTTTTCTATAATATGTGATGGTTAGCCTTGATTGTCTACTTCACACATCTGAGGAAAGGAAGCCTCAATGCAAGAATTACCTGTACTAGAACAGCCTGTGGACATGTCTATGGGGGTATTTGCCTGGTGATTGATGTGGGAGGGCCAAGCCTTCTGGGGGGAGGGACCTTGCTTGGCAGGTAGGCCTAGGTATACATGAAAGCTGGCTGAGGAAGATCAATGGGAGCAAGGCAATAAACAGCATTCCTCCATGATCTCTGCTTTTTCTGATTTTTTAAAATTGTTTTTTAAAATTTTTTGATACTTTATTTACATTTCAAATGTTTTCCCCTTTCCAGGTCTTCCTTTTGGAACCCCTTATCCCATTTACCCCCCTACCCCCCATCTCTATGAGGATATATCCCCACCCACCCACCCACCCACTCCTGTCTTCCACCCCTGGCATTCTCCTATACTGGTGCATCTAACACTCTCAGGCCCAACAGCCTCTACTCCCACTGATGGCCAACAAGACCCTCCTCTGCCGCATATGTGGCCAGCACCATGAGTATTCCATGTGTATTCTTTGGTTGGTGGTCCAGTCTCCAGGAGCACCAGGGGGTCAGGCCAGTTCAGTTGACACTGTTGCTCCCTCCATGGGGTTGCCAACTCCCTCAGCTCTTTCAGTCCCTTCTCCAACTCCTCCATCTGGGACCCCACACTCAGTCCAACATTTGCTGTGAATTGAATCTTTGATATTCCGAACTTTTGGACTAATATCCACTTATTAGTGAGTACATACCGTGTTTGTTCTTTTGTGACTGAGATACCTCACTCAGGATGATATTTTCAAGTTTCATCCATTTGTCTGCAAATTTCATGAAGTCATTGTTTTGAATAGCTGAGTAGTATTCCATTGTGTAAATGTACCACATTTTCTGTATCCATTCTTCTGTTGAGACCCATCTGGGTTGTTTCCAGCTTCTGGCTATTATAAATATGACTGCTATGAACATAGTGGAACATGTGTCTTTATTACATGTTGGAGCGTCTTCTGGGTGTATGGCCAGAGTGGTATAGCTGGGTCCTCATGTAGTATCATGTCCATTGTTCTTTGTCATTAGGTTTCTGCTTGAGTTCTTAACTTGCTTTTCTTCAATGGTATACTGTGACATGCAAAATAAGCCAAATAAACCCTTTCCTTACCCAACTTGA
Source organism: Rhynchomys soricoides (assembly GCA_019843965.1). NCBI lineage: Eukaryota > Metazoa > Chordata > Mammalia > Rodentia > Muridae > Rhynchomys > Rhynchomys soricoides. The sequence continues at coordinate 337,832 of JADRCH010000115.1, read as the reverse complement.
TTTGACCAGTGTTTTATCACAGTAACAAAAAGCGAATTAGGACAGGATACCATGTCTAGAACAACGGGTGTCATTAGATGATGGTTGAATTGACTGTTCACGGATTTGTAGAGGATAAGTAGGTAAACTAAATGTTGGCAGAGTGACAACAATCACCCCTGCCTCTTAGGAGCCTGTGACAGTGACACAGTTCATTTTTCTTCAATGCTTCCTTACTCAGCAATATGTCCCTAGCAGAGCATTGGTAGCATATGTACTTACTGGAAAGAGAAAAAGAAATATTTCAGTATTTTTGTGTAGTGTTTAATACTGAAATATTTGTCATGTTTAAGTTGCATAGCATGTAATTTCAGTCTGTTTGACTTGCATAATCAAGAAATGAACAGGTAAAACTGTTGTTTATAATTTAAGATTTTTAGCCCCTTTGTACTTGCAATCTCATCAAGTAGTAAATAAAACTACAATAAGTTAAGAAAGACCCAAGAAATAAAGGCAAATATTTTACCCTTAGTGCCTTCCATAGTCATTCTCCCTGCCTTCTAAAGCAGCCATGGATTGTCCTTTGGTATCGGGTCTTCTCTAGGGTAACGTCAGTTGATTTCACAGACATGCCCTATAAGGAGTCCTGAAGTAAAGTCAGAAGTCTGCATTTTCGGACCCATGCAAACCAGGAAATGATAAAGCAGACTACAGAGAGATGTAGGCAGCCCTATTCTGTGCTTGAGTTACAGCCTCTCTTCTTAGATGCAGCACAGAAGAGGAGGGAGGTACCCTTCCTTGAACAGTACAAGATTTGCATGGATACCTTTCTTGGAATACTAACATGAACTTATTTCCTGTTCTTATATTATATTGCCATTATTGTAGGAACTAATAGAAAAGAGGTGACACAATCAAATTAGAAGAAATCTAAATAGGTTTAAATGATATTGTACAAATGTATGCAACTGTTCCCAGAAGCAGTACTTCAGCATATTTGAGCTGGTTTCAGTAGGAAAAACTGGTTGAGGGGATAGTTATTCAGAGAAGCAGAGATCAAACCTCAGGAAATGTTGAAAACACTAGAACAGTGGTTTTCAACCTGTGGGCTGTGACCCTTATATGTGGGGGTGTCCAATGACTCTTTCATAGACATCACATATCAGATATTTACATTATGGCTCACAACATATTATTTATATATATATAACTAAAAATAGAGTTATGAAGAAGCAAGGAAATAAATTTATGGTTGGGGATCACCACAACATGAGAAACTGTACTAAAGGATAGCAGTGTTAGGAAGGGTGAGAACCACTGCTCTAGAGGGATGTTCTTCCTGACCTTTGCTTCTTATCTCTATTTTAGTTCTCTTCTTGGATCACTTACTTGGGTACACTCAGGTCAAGGCTCATAGAAATCCAAAGGCCATGGTGTCTGCGATAGTCATTCATTTAAAATCTACATTTTAGACCAATTTCTGGGTAACCCTGTGGGGAAGGTTAGAGGGTGGATCTGCTTTAATACACACACAACATTTTCAAAGAATTAAAGTTGTGAAGGGGGGGAGAAGAGAAACAAAATAGTTAAAATATGCCAGGCACCATCTCCTAGAGTATATTAGTAGAAAGTTTAGTCACTTAAATTTATGTAGATATTAGAAATGAACTAATTAATGTAATAGGAAAAGGGGGTAGCACTGTAAGATAAAATATAAATGTCGTCAGGTTTAGATGCTCTTCAAGTCTACTGCCCACGGAACAGCCAGTGACCGTAGAATGATGGAAAACAGTGTAAAGAACAAACGATAAGATGAAAAAAAAAGAAAAGCCTGACTCTAGTCCCTGTGCACTTACAATGCAGGGACAGAACCATGTGTGGCCACAACATCTCAGCCCTATTCATAAGCAACTAAGCAAGGCAGACACCTTCAGGGGCAGAGTCTTGTGTTAACGTACCTTGTACCTTCAAAGTAGCCTTTCCTTTACTTCAAGCTAAAACTTCACAGTGAAAGCTGGGCACACCCAGAGGCATTTCTATGCATTACTTTAATCTTTTGCATATGAGCTATGTAACTTCAAGCTGAGCACACCACCCAAAAATGTTTCTATCTATTCACATTGAATTGTGACCTTCAACGGGGCGTGGTCAGGAATGTATTCCCTAGCTGACCATGTTTAGGAATGGGTGACCCCAGAGGAATATGTATAGGTTTCCCAGGTAACGTCCAAGGCTTCCTTTGTTTACAGAACAAATGCTTTAGAAATTGCTCCAGTGCACTGCTTGCCTGATGGAAGTAAAATGCCATTTTTCACCCTTTTGTCTTGGCTGGTCCTACTCTGGTGTTGCATGCATGATGGGAACCCACTGTGTTCAGTAGTGCCTTAATATTTAAGAATAGATCCAGGAGAAGGATGAGAGGCTACCTTGTAGAGGCAGTAGGGTTTGGCAGTTGTTCTAAGAGGTTGGCATGTGTGAATTATATGCAGGAATACAGGCAGCACTGGAAACATTAATTTGGAGTAAAAAGAAGTATAAAGACAAAATTTCTCTGGACTTGTTGAATGTCATGTAGCAGTGTCCTCCAAGGTTGAATCATTTGGTCCTGGGGGCTGGGGGGAGCTTCTTAAATCCCAAATAGCTTCAGGATGTTCCTAAAACTGACCAGATTTACTCTGTAAATCAGTACTCTCCTCTCTTACCCCCCTCCAGTAAGAAAAAAAATAGCTGAGGGTCACATAAACTGTTATTCATGCTGGGGTGGGCTTTAGTGAGGCAGTGGTGCAGCTGCTTTGAGTTATTTCTGTTCCTGTAAGTAACCCTTCACCCATATTCTTCTGAGTAATGTCAATAAAACTCATTGGTTCACCAAGTTGGATTTGGTGGTATCTATAATTTGGTCTGTTGTAGAGCTCACTACCTGGGGTGAATAGACATGTGTGTTGTGTGTTGTATTCTCCAGGAAGTCTTGTTTTACAACAGGGGTTTTGGTCTGTGGGGTAGTGGAACCATGTCACCAGACAAAAATTGGGAAGGTTGAGAGGATTCAGAATCCCCAGTAAATTTACATATCTAAAAACAATAGGTGTTTCACCCACTCCCAACCCGGTTCCTGTCCTGGAGCATGTGACCACAACACCCCACATGACGATGGTGACCCCTAGTCACATAGTGCAGAGCATAGAGTTCTCCATGATAATGAGGTATTTAGATGGGCCGGCCTGAGTGGTTAGTCAGTAAAATTCCTTTTCTGGACATTCCGCCCTGCAAAAGGTATTTAATCTCTAGCCCACTCAGAGTAAGTTGTATGCACCCATTTTCCATGATGAACAATAAAGAAATGGCTTGGACAAGTAAAGACTTTCTCATCAAGAACTACTATGGGGAGAAGCCTTTGTCACACAGAGCCCCGCTGCCTAAGTCTTCCATAGAAGGCCCCTCTGCCCTCCGGACTCAGACAGTCACTCTGTGAGCTACGCCAGAGTTCCCCCATCAGGTGCCCAGCCTCATTGCCTGCCGGCATGGTCTCTTCAGTCCAACTCAGGCATGACTGGATGCCTGGGAGTCTGGGAATCCCTGCCTCCTCCGCCATAGCCTGTGCCGTTTCTCACCCAGGCTGGAGCCCCCATCTTAAGCTACGTTCCCCCACTCCCATACCTTGATGGCAGAGAGGATGGAATGTAGCCTAATTCCATCCATTTTGTCTGCCCGAGCTGCATTCACACACTCCAGCATCGAGGCGGAACACAGACCCACATGGATCCATTATGGACAACACACAAATCATACCTCAAAGAAGAATGGATTTGGAGTTGGTAGAATAATTAACATCCTCTCTTTAGTGCTATAGAATTTCATAGCATATTGGTAGACTTTCTCTTGCTCAGTGATGCAGATATAGGCCAGATTAGACCAGGTTAAAAGTAGATAAGGGCATCTTTATTTGGAGGCAGCTCTCAGGCAGGTTCACTGATCTCAGAGGAGAAGATCAGTGGAGTCCCATATCTGGGCCAAAGAAAGGGGGTTTTATAGAGTTCAGGCAAGTACTCAGCTGGGAGCCAGGATTGTGCTCATACATGGTCCAAAACTAAGCCCCTGGGCTGGCACTTTTGGGTGGGTTGCCAGAATCGAAGAGGAGTGATGGCTTGTGAGTTTTCTCTGAGTCAGCGAGTTGTTTCTAGGACAGCAAGGTTGAGGAAAGAAGAACTTATGATGTCTCCCAGCTTGTGCAGGGATAAGCAGCTATTCTAGCCATCCACATATATGTTCTTGCTTGCTATAATATGTGGTATCATCAGATTTTATGCTATAAGGACATTTGTAAACATCTGCCTGCCTTAATACCAGATAAGGATAGATAAATCAGTGCCAGGACTGTTCAGGGATGCTACTTTCACAGAATGCATGATTTTGTCATCATTGGCCGCGTGACAACAAAAGAGTCGATCAGCTTGTGAATTAGAACTAAATAGACAGAATATTTATGAATATAGGTATATTTTCTGCAGTTTTTCCCAGCTATTTCTTAGCTCTTTCAATAATAGCCTGTAAGTAATATGAAAGTCTTTTTAATTTGTTTCAGGGACCAAAATAGATTTTATATCATTAAAATATTTTGACAATGACTTAGTATTGATACCATTATTTGTATAAAACTTTAACAGTTTGAAATAAGATACAGTGATTTATTTAAACATAAGCACTGATTTTTTTCCCCCAGTGGCCATAAAGAAGGAAAGTGATAATGCCTAGAGGCTACATGTGCTAAACACTATATCGTATGGCTTAGGACCATCCTCTCAGAGTTGTCATGAAACAGAGATCTGTAGAATTAGTGTACTGATATTTACCCTTTACAAGCTGGAGAGAATATATCCAGAATTTTCTGTCCTTTCGTAGAATGCAGCTGGGCATGGTAGCACACAGGCCTGTAATCCCAGTAGCTTGGGAGGCTGGGGCAGGATTGTGCTTGGGAGTTCAAGGCCAGTGTCCTCTGTGTCAGAATCTGAATGGAACTAGAAAAATGTAAGAGGAATATTTTAAATGTTAAATAAGATGGCAGTTCTCTCTTAATTGATGAGAGTTCTAGAACTACAAAGGACCCTCAAGCTTACCTATTTCATGTCTCTTGTTTATTTTACAAATGGAGACAACTGTGGCAGGGTTACATGTTTCGTTGGTAGTATAGCTGCCTCAGGCCACTGTTCTTTTAGTGTACTTAATATATATTTTCCCATCAACAATCCGTACATTTCAATACAGAAAACCAATAATGGGTTTGCTGCATAACTGTTCCTGGGGAGATGTGAACAAATATTTATTTATCCCAGATAGAGCACTGCTGAAATACTGAAGCCCAACTTGGAGATCACATGCACTTACATAGAGGAACTTGGTGTGGAGTTCCCTTACAGGAGTGGAGGAGACCAATAACAGTTGCATCATTGACAAAGCTATCTTCATTATTGGAAGATCTTGATGAAGACTGCATCATGGAGTCCCCTCTTGTATGGCTTCTATCTCTTGTATTACTCTAGCATCTCTCAAAGTCACAATAGCCTAGGGGGCAGAAGAGAGGAATGACTGGGATCCCAAGTGAGGGTTCTGTGACCTTACCCTTTCCCTCTAATAGGGAGTGGGAGTAGCCTCACTGCCATTGCCATAGACCTTAGCTATATTGTTCTTATTCCATTGCCATTGCTATTTGCTAAGTTCATCTCTGATCCGTGGATTTGGGGCCTGGATGATAAAGCTTTACTAAAACAGGTGGCCTTTTGGGGACAGAGACAGGGTATTATTGTTTTGTGTATTAGTGTTGAATATATATATATACTATACAAAGTCATATATCTCCAGAGTTACCCTGACTGATCACTAACATGACCAGGTAGAACCTATTGTTATAGAAGAAATAAAGCCACTCAGTCAATTTTATTTGTTGATGTTGTGACCTGAAGTTCAAGAAAAATAGATATTTCCATGCTAATGTGTCTGCAAAGATGATTGACCAATGAAAGCTTTTAATGTTGTGGACTGTTGATATTGCAGTTCTGGGGCCAAGTTATCTTGGGCTATTTTAGGCACCTTAACAGCCATTCATTGCCCACCTCTGTGCATGCTCTGACACACACACATCTCTCCGTGTGACTATGAGATACATTTTCAAGTGTGATAACAGACCGATAGTGTCCACCAATCCAGAATAGAATTTGGTAACTATAACAGATATTTCTCTACTTTGTTGTCACCTCCCTTCTTGATGTCCCCTAATGCATTTTAAAAGGTTTCTTCATTTATGCCTTCTTGTAAATAGTTACTGCAAAAAATCCATGTTGCTAAATTGAAATATTGTATTTGAGTTAACCTGAATCCTTGTTCCTAGTACATGATCACTCAAATTAATTCTAGAATAAACTGTTATGCCTTTAGATGCAAGCTGTATTTTTCATAAATGATGATATTTACAAAAGCCAGTTCTACAGCACTAGGTGGGATGACCCAATGAGTAAAGGGTGTGCAGTACACACTCAGGACCCCAGTTCAGATGCCCAGAACTCACATAAACAGCTCAAGTATGGTGGTATACATCTTCAATCCTAGCAGAGAGCAAGGTAGCAGAAACAGGTAGGTCCTTGTAGCTCAAAGGATGTCTAATTATGCCAAATTGATGAGTTCCAGGTTCAAGTGAGAGACTTATATCAAAATATAAGATGGAGAACAATAATGGTAGGTACACCACACAATCTCTGACCTATGCATGCAGGTTTGTACATGTATACCCACATTCACAAATGTATATGCATATAACATAAAGACATGCATATACCCAACACACACACACACACACACACACACACACACCCTCACCCCTTACCCCCCCACACTTTGTATTTAGAATAGTCAACTACTCAATTAACTAGAGCGATTAACACCATTTAATGTTTGTTGTGTCTTAAACTATTATGTAGATATTGTGGGAATCTACAAAAGAAAGAGGAAGTAGGAATATTCTGTTGAGATAGGAATAGTATCTCCATAGGCAGGAGGGATGTGGAGCCATGATAGGTTATAAACTACATATAGCCTGAGCCCAGGAAAGGGAAGTGAATTCCCTGGCACTTATCAAAACAAGTAAAATGAGTTGGGACATAAAAGGTGACAACTCTGACTGTAAAACTTTGACACTATCACTTCTCCATTTATAAACAGAAGACAGACAGAGGATAGATAAGACCCTTACTGGTTCAGATCATGTGGCCCTAATGGAATGGCCAGTAAAGCTTCCCTTAGGGTCTATCCAGTTTCCACCATCAGAATCATAAAGGGGAACTGAGTAGAACAGCATGGTGGTGTTCTTGTCTTCAAATCACTCCTGGGCTTGAGAGTTCTGACTCACTTTTCCATAATAAATCTGCATGTTCTCTGCTCACTCTGTCCATGTGTCTCTTTTCTTCTTGAAGGTAGGAAGCAAACTCAGGAAACCACTGGCTCCAGAAGGTTTATTACTGAGATCTCACCCTGGCACTTCCACTGCTCTTTGTTCTTCTGATCTCTGTTGGAAGAATTCAGAGTACACAATCATAGACCACAGTGTTGAGATCTGGGTGTGCCCTTGTCTAAATAACTCTCTACTGTGTATGTCTTCAAAATGTGATTAATTCAGAGAGGCTCCATTTTATAAGCAGCTTTTGATCCCATTTTAAATATAGAGCATGGCTCTGCATCTGAGTAGACATTGAATGACTGTTTGATATCATTCACAGTATACAGATTGATAAATTACTTATTTCTGAGGTCACAAAGGGTGTCACCTTATACATCATCAATGTGAGTTGGAACTACAGGGGCACATGGGACTTTTAAAACCATATCAGAAAAACTAGAACTGAGAACTTACCAGTGGCACACAAGACAAAGGAAAAGCTATAACTCTCTTATATCCAACCCATAAAGAGTGGACACATACCACTGATAGTGAGCTTATCTAATTGAACCTAGGGCAAAATAACTCTAACCTGTCTAAGGAATATTGTCTCAGCTCAGTCTTTCCTGCTAACATAGCCTACTTGGATTACCATCTGGTCATCCTCTGTTCACTTAGATGGACCTATTTATCTTTCCATCATTCATTTGTCTAGACCATGTCTTCCCTTTCTCTTTTGTAGCTGCACTCAACTCTGACCTTGTAGCTTACAATAACAGCTGACTCTCCCAAGGGCTCTTGTAGATTGGTTATCTCACTTCTCACAAACATCTTTAGATTTCTATCAGCTTCCCTGTTTTTTCTGGCTTCTGCAAATTCTTGAACTTCTGCAACCTCTTAACACTTTGTAGTCACTCTATTTTAAACAGTCACTCTATTTTATACATATAAATACAGATTTACTCCGTGATGCGTGATTTAAAAGTCAATCTTGGTAATTAAAACAGGAATAAAGGAGCTTTTCTAGGGAAGGGCTATCAATGGAAGTGAAGTATCTGTCAAATTGCTGCCACTGAAACCACTGAATTCATAAGTTTAGTGTTAATCACTTTTTTTTGACATTGCATTTATCACATAGTACAATCATGTAATGTAGAAGGCAGGAGTTTGTTACAAGGTAATGTGGACCATCCTCAAGGGTGAGAGTTGGTGTTAGCCAGAGGGACCATTGCGGAGAAAATCCTTGTCAAGGAATTGGAGTAGACTACAACTAGAGAGACCAGCACTGTGGTTAAGTGTACTTTAAGGTAGGTTTTTAACTATTCCTAATGTCTCTAGAACACATAGCTTTCCTGAGAGGCACTTTCCTGCCAAGACACATTTAGGTTGATCTTTCACAGGAGGAGAATGCTATTAAAACCTCCATCTAGAGAGTAATCTTGTGACCTTGTGGGCATTTCAGAAGTTCAGAATGTTATGTTTCTATTCAGGGTCAGAGACACAACTCAGCTCCCATTCTTTTGACTATTATTCATGTAACAGAGCACTTTAAAAAGAAGATAGATGATAGAAAAAATAAATTCATAAAAATAGCCGGGTTTTACCAGGAGGAAATAACTTTTCTTTGAAGGATACCAACAAAGGCCTGGTGTTCCATCATCTTCCCCTTTGTCTAGTCTGTTGCCATTCTTACTCATAATATCTTCAGTTTGAAGGAGAGACAGTTGTGATGCTCTCTGCCTTTTTAATCAGGTTTTTCAAGTCTGAAAAAAGGTAGTTGTCATATGTCCCTGTCACCTTTTCATTTAGTCTGTTAACAGGAGCAATGATGTTGGGGTTTGTGGTCGTTCAAATAGGATTGGCCTCCATAGGCTCATATAAATAAAAGCATGGTTAGGGAGCACTCCTACTTAAGAAGGATTAGGAGGTGTGGCCTCACTGAGCAAATGTGGCCTCATTGGAGGAAGTGTCACTGGGGGTGGACTTTGGGATTTCAAAAGCTCAAGGCAGGTCTAGTGTATCTCTCTTCTGGCTGCCTACAGATCTTGATATAAAACTCTCATTCCCCTCTATCAGCCTGTCTGTGTTCATGCTGACATGCTTTCCACTTGACAATAATGATAATGATGGCAATAATGGACTAAACCTCAAAAATTCTAAGCCAGCCCCAGTTAAATCCTTTCTTTTATAAGAGTTGCAGTGGTCATGGAGTCTCTTTACACCATTAAAACAACTAAGATAGAGCTAAAGCTGATTTTCCTTTTTAAAGCTGCATTTTATTTTTATGTATCTGTAGGTGGATAGAGATTTCCCATAAAGCCAGTAAATGAGATATTTTTTGTGTGTATCTCTAGGTAGACAGGGTGGATTGAGTCTGGGTATCTCTAGAGGCCAAAGGAAAGTGTCAGATTCCCTAGAGCTAGAGTTACAAGTGCTTGTAAATTGCCTGACATAGGTTCTGGAAATCAAGTTCCAGGTCCTCTGGAAGAACAGAAAGTACTACTACTGCTGAATCATCTCTCAAATCCTAAAGCTAATTTTCTAGGAAAAGCCAGAACATACTCCTCTGTAGCCGTTCAGCAACCTATGGTTGAACATGATTTCCCTGAAAGGAGGGCTGGTAATGAAAAGGGTAGAGGGCTAGGGAAGCATGAAGCCAAGACAAGGCTCTGATCAAGGCTCCAAGTTTAATAATAAGCTTTGTATATATAAAGGGAAAAACCACAAAACCCATCCCGTGCTTCAGCTGGAGTATGTTGTAGTGCAAGGTCAGCACAGCAGCCAAAGCAGCTAAATTCCCATGGGAACTTGCAACTGCAGCCAAGACAGATATCTCTGTCCAGATTGATAAGACCTGTCATGGCAAATGTTCAAAGTCTACTTAGCCTCCTCAAAGCTGGGAAGGTTACAATTCCCCTTTTTTTGTTTTTTAAAGATGAGCAGTAACAGTTGCTGGATGGGGGGCACAAGATTTACTTGTTTTCCATAATCTCCTCTAAGGTATAGAACAACCAGGTGACCATGTCTGTCTTAGGTCGGTGTCTATATTATTCCTTCTTACCCGTCATAGAAGCATACATAGCCTTGATGTATGTTCTGTCTTAGGTAGGCGTTTAAGAACACTCTTACCCATCTCTGACTAACCGGTCTTCTACAGCATACTCTTTCCCATAAAGACCAAAGCCACGAAGGACATATCAAAGCTGCATATGCACTTAATGCATTTCTTCATAGCAATTAATAAATGCCATGGTGATTAGCTGGTCTCGTCAAAAGCAATCCATATGAAAGCAACTAATTTGTTTAAAATACAAGGTCCAAAGGTTAAAAGTAGCAAAATAATGATCAGGGGTCCAAGTAAAGTTGAAATCAAAGTTGTTAACCATGGGGAAGTAGTGAACCAAGATTCAAATCATCCTTGATTCTGTTCCCTGTCTCTCTTCCCTTTTGCTACTCCTTCTCTAACTTTAGCCATAGAATCCTTTACTACTCCTGAATATCCATGTAAAAGCAACATACTTCATTTAGATCTGCACATAATCCTTCTGAGTATGCAATGCCATGGAAACATGTCTGGATAAATCACATACAAAATGAGTTATATGAACACTTTGGGAAAGGGCAATAGCAGCTGTAGTAGCAGTGCCCATTAAAGTAATCAAAGCTACTGCACTTGTTATAATTAAAACAATTATGTGTTTAGGCCTGGCAACATCTTTGTTAACTCTTCAATTACCTATAATCCCTTGTCATCAAACCAATCTTTAGTAATATTTACAGGAACCATCACAAAAGCAGATTGTTGTAAAATCATTACAGAATGTTTAGAATAGGCTTTTAAAACACAGGACATAAGGCATGTGAACACATGTTGCAATAGGCTTTTTCATCCAAGCTGGACTTGATCTTTTAGGCTGAGCACTCACGTCATCTAAGATAGCACTCAACTTCCACATGTATCCTTGTTGATAACCTGGGTGACTCCACCTGTGTCCAGCAGACAAAGCTGATGAGGGGAGGATAGATAGAGATGAAGAGTCAGTAGTGTAATGAATCACATTAACCACTCCCCTATATTTCGACCAGTCCAAAATCTTGAGGTCAGTCCCATGAGGCTGATAAAGCACAGGCTTATTTCTCACACATCTTTGCCAGGGAATTGTGATATTTGTACATTCCCTCATTCCACAATGTGGAAAATGCTGTGGCACCTGGTATCCTTCAGTTCTAGGACAGTGGGTAAAGTTACTTGAATGCCATTTAAACTATCTTTGCCTGAGTCAAGATCTTTTCCCTGTAATGTAGTTGGAGATACTCTCAGACATCCATTAGTGTTCCGTTTTGAAAAGCATATGGCGACACCAATTCCCAATCCTTGGTAATTAATTTCCTCCAGCAGGCATATACATTAACTTAGTGTTGTTTACCATTACCACAACGGGTAGGCCTTCCCATAGCATTGAATGTAAAAGAGGTGGATCAGGGACATAGGCCCAATACAGCTTCCCAATCATCATTGTCAGGACACTCTGCAAACTCATGATCAGCATCATTCTTTGTCCCAGCATCAGTATGTCTCACTAATCACTCTGGTAGCTAGCATGCTCCTTCAGCATCCTGCAGAAAAAACACAAACATGCCCTCTTCCCCACACTCAGGGAGTTCCTTGGCATCCAAATTTTAAAATTTTTGTGGTCTATGGGGATTTTATTTTATTTTATTTTATTGTTTTTTAAAGATGTTGTTTTAAAGTTCAATGGGCCTGTTCCACAATACCTTGTCCTTGAGGATAATAAGGAATCCCAGTAATATGACTAATATGAAATTGTTAACAAAACATCTCATATGCCTGACTGCAATTGCCAGTTCCATTATCTGTCTTAATCTTATTTGGAACATCCAATATAGAAAAACAATGTAGGCAATGACTAATTTCATTTTTAGTTGCTTCTCCTGTTAAAGCAGTTGCAACTAGAGAGCCTGAAAAGGTATCAATAGTCACATGTACATTTTTTATTGTTTTTAAATTCAGAAATATGAGTAACATCTATTTGTCATAATTGATTAGGTATGAGTCCTTAAGGATTAACACCATTATGTGCTACATGAAGAAATTGAGGACACTGAGGACAAGTTTTTACAGTCTGATGTGCACATTCTCTAGAAATACCAAAATGTTGTCTCAAACTATTGCTATTTTGATGATGTAAAGAATGAGATTGTTTGGCTAATTGTTTCTGTGTAAAGCCTATAATCTGCCTGCTATGTAAATCTGCTGTGGCATTGCCCTCATTAAGGGGTCTGGGCAATCCAGTATGAGGTTTTAAATGTCCTCTAAAGTAAGGAACAGGACATTCTCTTAAATGAAGCTATATTTGTATAAATAATTGTAAAATTTGAGAATTAGAAATATATAAGAAAGGTACAATTTCAAGCAATTGTAAGCCATGAGCAATATATTTTGGTTATCAGTCTATAAATTAAAAGCTTGATTTTTCAACATTTCAAAAACAGTGGCTACAGCACGTAATTCAATTATTTGTGAATCAGAGAAAACTCAAGAGAAAAAAACATGTGATCCAATTAAATATGCTTCCTTCCAATTAGATGAGCTATCTATAAATGCAGTAAATGCATTCTCTATGGGCTGCATGCATAAATTCACAGGAAATACAAAAGTATTAATAGAGGCAAGTTCTAACAACTTGTCTTTTGGATAATGATTATCAAATTTGCCTAAAATGTTTGCACATGCAATAGGCCAAATATCAATTTAATTTGGACGTTCTTTTCCAAAATACTTTCGTGATTCTGTCCTACAATTCTGTGTTAATATAGCAACAGTTTTATAATAGGTGTTCAAACTTGACTTGGAGATGAAGAAAGATGAGTCCACATTAATGGTCTCTTTTGCCAAAGGACTGCTGTGAAACAGGCAACAATTGACTATAGTCTATCTAATCTATCTGCTGTTGGCTAATAGCTTCCTCTACTTTTATGCAAAGCTACTCTTCCCTCATCAGTTAATTATCCAGGGGAATTAGGATTTGCATTCCCCTTGAGAAATATCAAACAGAGTTTTAAGTTCTCTTGTGGCAAGCTTAAGGTGAGGTCTTAGCCAATTAACATTTCCTAAAACCTTTTGAAAAATCATTTAAAGTAAGTAAACTATCTTTTTTTATTTAAATTTTCTGTACCACAATTTGTTTAGGATATAACTGATGTCTCAAATATTGAAAAAGATATTGCCTTTGAATCTTTTCTTCCCAAGATTTTAAAGCTCATTGTATAAGAGCAAAGGTTTGTAGTAAAACTCCTTCAGAGGAATCAGCTAATAAAATATCCATATAATGAATAATATATACTGAAGGATTCAAAGTTCTAACCTCTTGTACTGAAGCAGAAACAAATTTTTGATATAATGTAGGGCTATTAGCCATTCTTTGAGGCAAAACTTTTTAATGATATCACTATTATAACTAACAGTTATAATAGGCAAACCTATTATAACTATCAAGATGCAAAGGAATAGTAAAAAAAACTTTTAAATAGTTAAAATCTTTTAAATCTATAATAATTTTATGCCTATTTTTTTTTTTTAGAATGGCAGCTGGAGTAGGTGAGCCAGGTTGTAATGTCCCCATATGTTCCTAGTTTCATAAATCTCCATTTGCCTGATATTTTCTTAATTACAAATATGAGTGAGTAAACATCTTGAGCTTGTGATTGAATTGTAAACTGCAGCTAATGGAACATTGGCAGTTTATATTTTTAAGTTTCTTTTGCAATAGTAGAGCATACCCATAATTTTGGAAAACAAAACCCAGTTTTTAACAGTCCATTCTCTTTAATATCAATACCAAGAGCATTACTTTCATGTTACAAAGTTTGGCTGCCAGTTCTTATATATGAATGCACGACAGTGCAGCCTTTAATACCTCCTTAAAGACACACTGTTTTCAATCTTATCTTTTGTAAGTCTAGTTTCTAGGATAAGAATTACATAAAATATTATCCCAATTTAGAAGTACCCTTAGAGACCTGTCTTCTTGGGTTGGATCATGCCATGAGTTGTTGTTTAGAATGACTCCAACCCTCAGTTACCAGTTTTAAGCTAACTTTCTGTTACCAAAGTTACAATTTTTAAAATCATACCCAATAACTTATAAGCCAATACTCTATAACCAAGACATGCAGAACATATTTATACTTTTAAAACCAGCCAGAAACAAAAATAAAGTGGCTATACAGATTTATATAATTAAACCGGACAAAATTTTCTTACGTTTTCTAGCTGTAAATTCAAGAGAAAAGCACCTTGTCACTTGCTGAACCCAATAAACACAGTCACAGAGATTTTTTCTAGGAAAAAACAGCCATCGGCTCCTTTACCAAAGATGCTGAGAAGCTGCTGGCCCCTTTTAGAGTGGCTTGTGTAGATAATTAACTCCTAGCAGGGATTCTTCAGCTATGCTTGACTCCTAGCCACAGTGCAGGGTAACTTATCCGTTTCTGCTGAGAAAATTGAGACCGCCTTTTAAACAAGTTAAACTAAATCAAGGGATGGACAGCCAGCAGATAAAGTTTTAACCATTTTTTCTTTTCAACATGAAACAAAACAACAATCATTCAAAGAATGAAACAAAAACAGATGTAGTTGACAGATACGGACAGATTGATGCACCAAGAACAGACAATGGACACAGAGGGAAGAGAACTTGATGTCCCAAAGGGACCCAGATATCCTACCTAGGAGACCCAGAACCAAAACTAAGCATTTCTCCAGTAGGAGCCAGAGAGGAAGCAGGACATCTCCCAATTTCCTCCTGTCCCTAGGAGAGCTCTGAAATAGCTTACATTAATTTTCCTTCTCTTTTGCTAAAACATCCTGGACAGGGAACAACTGCTTTTCTGAAACACCCCCCCCCCCATCTCTCTCATGTCCAAGGTCTAACTCTTCATCTCCTTCTTCTTCTGGGAATTCTGCCAGAGGTGGGAGAGGAGGCACAGTGGCAGCTACTGATAGTTGCTCCCCAGTGCTCTGTTTTTCTAACTTCCCCAATTTCGCCTCAATTTGTCTAATTAATTCTTTCATTTGTATATTTACCATTCTTACTTCTGGGAATTAAGGACAATATAAATCTACTTGAGCTAAGGATTTTTCTAACATCTGTTTTTTAAAACCCTGATCCTCTCGCCTGAAGCAGCACTTTTAGGCTGTTTAGTATTCCCCTGTCCCATTGCACTGTCACCCCTAGGTGAAGTCAGTGTCAGGCCAACACCTCTTCAGCCTAGCTAGA
This sequence comes from Rhynchomys soricoides, assembly GCA_019843965.1. NCBI lineage: Eukaryota > Metazoa > Chordata > Mammalia > Rodentia > Muridae > Rhynchomys > Rhynchomys soricoides. The sequence goes on along the minus strand of JADRCH010000115.1, from coordinate 322,130 downwards.
ATCCACTTAAATGCATCAGCAACACAGCCTCCAAAAGATAAAATTTATAAGTAGTGCTGCATTAATGCTGCTTGTTGCTTACCGTGAAGGATGCTGTTACTTTTTCCGTTTTCTGTGGAGCTCCACCCAAGACAGCGTTTCTCAGTGGGACCCCCATTTTCAGGCCCCATGTTGGGTGCCACCTGTAGCCATCCAGAGGCCTATGGTCAACACGGTTTCCCTGAAAGGAGGGCTAGAAATGAAAAGGTTAGAGGGCTAGGGAAGCATGAAACCAAGACAAGGCTCTGATCAAGGCTCCAAGTTTAATAATAAGCTTTGCGTATATAAAGGGAAAAACCACAAAACCCATCCCGTGCTTCAGCTGGAGTATGTTGTAGTGCAAGGTCAGCACAGCAGCCAAAACAGCTAAATTCCCATGGGAACTTGCAACTGCAGCCAAGGCAGATGTCTCTGTCCAGGTTGATAAGACCTGTCATGGCAAATGTTCAAGGTCTGCTTAGCCTGCTCAAGGCTGGGAAGGTTACACTCCTACTTAAAGGTTTGCTGGTGAAAGAAGATATCCAGGGCCAATGAACTATTGGTAAACATGGGAGTCTTCTACACACAGTCTTATAAAATCTCTGAGCTGTTTCCCTTTTGAAAAGGTGACAGGGACATATGACGACTACCTTTCCTTCCCCCTTCCTCTTTTTTCTCCTCCCTTTCTACACTCTCCTTCTCTCCCTCTCTCACTTCTTTATCCCTTCCTTCCTTTTAATTTATTTATTTTTGAGATGTCTTTAACCTCTCATTCTGAGCTTGGGCTTGAATAAAACTCCCTTCTTCTTTAATCCCGGCCTCCAGTTCATTTGGCAGAAGTACCAGGCACTAGGACTTCGAGATTCATATAATATCTTGAGTTGTGCAGTTCCATTTCCTGGCTTTACACTCTATGGATTATGAGGCAGGATTCTCAATGACCATCAAGTCTTTCACTATTTAGCTAGTTACCTAGCAAAACCCGTTCTTTAACATTCTCATGTTGAGAAATTAGTCATCTTGAAAAAGACATCACAGGAAGAATTCATAAAAATTTACATTATCTTTATTTCTGGATTATATGTAAAAATTAAAAATAAAGCAAAGTGGGACAGTGATAGACTGCAGAAGAGTTGCACAACCAATACACAGCCTTTTAAAAGAATAAAGTATAAAGACGAGAATAAATTTTTGTTTCCTGTAGAGATAAAAGACCCTTAAATGAAAAGACAAAAACAAAAAGTGGTATCTCTTACTATCTAACAACCAGACCATGACTATTGGGAGTCTGACCAAATAACATTTGATGCCTCCCACAAGCTAATTCTTAATGGCTCCCAAAGGCCAGTCTCAGGACAGACATGGTGTTATGCAGAGTCTGATATGACAGTAAAATCCCCACCTCTATCTACTCAGCTACTGACACAGGAAATATGAGATATCATTGAAGGGGCCTTACCTCCTGCTTCATGTGAGCTTAGTTCTTGGACAATGGCTATGCAAAAATTCAACAACCAATAAAGTTTCTAGAGCCCCAAAATGCTTGAAAAATTTTCATTTTAGGGAAAATATATTACAGCCTCATGGGTGGAAGCTTTAGAGAGAGAGAGAGGAAGAAAGAACAGAGCTACCATATAGTGGGGATGGGTCCCCAAGAATAAGATGACATAGAGATGGTAGTCTAGGAGCTTTTGTAATAACTTATGGCTGAAAGTGCATGTAACATTAGGGGAGAGATAAGCAGGTCCATCCAGTTGGCCCAACCAGGAGACACCTAGGTACTTCTTCTTAGTTTCAACCACATCCTCACTTATAGATTAAGGGTAAGAGGCAAAAAGGCAAGAGGTATAAGAAGAGAATGAGAACTCTCTTCTCTTGTCTCTGGTACCAGCAAGAAAATTCTCTAAACTGTTCCTTTGGGGTTTCTGCCCTAATAGGTTTCTATCTCCCATTTTTATCAATATGACCCTATGCAAATCATCCAGGAGACAAGGTCAGACAATTTCTTTTAAGTCCAGGACCCTGGATTTCCTCAGAGGGGATCTTCTCTCTCGGAGATTTTTTCTTGCCATATTTCTATCTCTTCCAAAGCATTTATTTTTAAATTATTTTATGTATACAAGTTTGCCTGCATATGTATATCTGTGCCATTCATGTATCTGCTACCCTTGGAGGTCTAAATAAGCATCAGATCCCCTGACGGTAGAGTTACAGAAGTTGTAAGCTCTCATGTGTGGTCTGGGAATTGAATCTGGGTCCTCTGCAGGAGTAGAAACTGTTGAGACATGTGTCTATACCCTCTTTTATAACATATATTCCTTATTAAAACTCTTAAATCAATTTTGTCTGGTAAATACTCTTACTCCTGCACCTTGGGCTAAATATCAGCACAACAGGTTTGTGTTAATAAGAAGAAATACCCATAAATGGTCTCAAAGGGGGAAAAAGTGTGTTCCCACTTATGGAGAGAAAAAAGGGGTGGATATATAAATACACAAAGGTAGAGAAAAAACCCAACTGAATACGTGGAGAATAGCATCTAAGGAGACTGGTGCAGGCCACAGCTGTCCCTGATTATAAAAGCTGCACAGGTTGGGAGAAGAGCATGCAAGTTTACTTTTTTTGAAGAATACAGCATAATCAATGATTTTATTAACCTTTTTCTGTATCCTTCAATACTGAAGTAATAAAATGTCACTCTCAGGACCTCATACTCACAGGTTGGATGGGAGGCAGTCTCCAAGCAGACTCTAATGGCTTTAGTTGTGTTTATAGACAGCAGCTGAGGTGGTGGCACAGTATGAGAAGTTCTAAAGATTGAGGTATGAATGGAAATGGCAGTATGTGGTAGGAAATATTGGCAATAATTAAGTAGAATAAATGAACCTATTCAAACAGGCAGGCCTACTGGAAGGGACAATAGTTGTAATAATTAATAGCTAAGGCTAGTGTATGCTCACAGGTATTGCAGTCATTTTGATGTAAAACTATGTTTAAAAATGTTATTCATATTTTGTCACCACACACTAGCAAAAATGTTTTCTATTAACTTATTATTAACTCGGTTCCCTTAGACATGACTTATACCAGGGTGAAGACAATATAGATTTTACTTACACCTACTATTTTATGGAGTAAAAATAATACAAATTTCAGTTCAATAACATTTATAATGGCTCCGTGCTGCCCTTGAGCCTGAATATATTTTTGTTGAAAACTATGCAATGAATTTTAATAAATGAGAGTTTTGAGGTTCATTTAATTACAAGCCCAAAGCAAAACTGTGGATGTATCATGGTGATACAGGAAATGGTTTTATCAAACTTTCACTCACCAAACTGATGATATTCACTCAAGCATGCCTCCTGGGAAGAGCACTAAAATAAATGAAATATGGAGACATTTTGAGATAGGATATGAAGGGTGTTCTGAAGCTGTTCCTAGTTGCCATAAATATTTTACTACTAAGTTATAAATTCCTCTTTTGCCTAGGTGATTTTTAAAAATACAAACTTTCCTCCCTTTTCTTCTCTGAACAAAGTGGAATTTTACTCATCTGCCATTGGTAAGTGCCAATAAGACACACATTACTCACAGCTCAAGGCTTCTACGCATACAGGCTTTATTGTATTAGTAGCACAATACAGAAAATAGAAGCTCGAATGAGTGTGCCATAGAGAATGTTATAGTGGTTTTCTGTTTCTCTTTCTGTAATAGATAAAGTATTTACTGGAGATAAAACCAAACACAAAGATCGCTGAAAGTTCATTAGTTAGAACTAATTAGAACCTAAGACTAGTGTATGCCTACAGGTATTGATGTCATTTTGATGTAAAAATAAGTTTAAAAATGTTATTCATATTTTTAGTATCTGACATCTGCCCTTTCCATGGGCTGAACTGAAGATTTCTATAAGCAGATATGTGTACACTCTGCCTTATCCCTCTGCAGTGGTTGATTTTGCCAATTTGACACAATCTAAAAATCTAAAATTAATAATCCATAAACAAGTTCATGGCTCTGAGATTTTTTAGACTGTAATCCCTAATTTTCAGATTTATCCTTGAAATATACTAGACCTTACCTTTCTAAGGTAGGCTATTTTAGCTAGTGCTGTTGGTCTGGGTTCTTTTGTGTTACTATGAAGATTAACACAGAATGAATGATCAAGAGAAACATGTCCTTAGGAGACTGGAAGTCCAGTGTCAAGGTGACAGCCTCTGGCACCAGCCATCTTCCAGCACCAGAAGGACAGAGGCAGAATGAGAGATCTTGAGATGGTGAGCCTCAGTTGTCAACACAATGAGATCTAGAATCAGCTGGGAGATGCACTTTGGGGTATGGCTGTCAGGTTATGTAGAATTGTACAATAAAGAGAAAATGGGCAGAGTGTGAGCATTCATCACACTCTGCTTCCTGACTGTAGAGCAGTGTGACCAGCTGCCTCAAGCCTGTTTCCTTGATTCCCCTAGTAATGGTGAGAACAAATAACCCAGTTTCCTTTAGGTATTTTTTGTTGGAGAATTTAATCTAGCAACAAGATAAGTAGCTAATACAGCTAGAAAGAAGAGAAGAATTCATCTCATAATAATGGTATTAGCTCATTCATAAGAATTGGAATTCAGTAACTAAAAGCTTCTTTAAAGGCCTGAAAGCTAATGTGACCAAAATGTCAATGAAACTTCAGCAATAATTTAGGAGGGAGCAAATGTTAAAATCATTTTACTATGCCCCTAGGTCCTGGCTTCATGTCCCATTCATTTTGTCCTAATAGATCACAGTGTTTTAATTCATTTTAGCATAAACTCAAAAGCCCCAAGTCTCATCTAAACTAGAATGAGTGAGACTCAACACAGGCTCATCCTTATTTCTTGTTGTTTTGATAAAAACAAACAAACAAAAACAAAAACAAAACAAAACAAAAACAAACAAACAAAATAAACCAATAAAATCCAACCTCTCAAAAAGCAGTGTAGGGGAGAAAGAGCACAATTCCAGGTTACAGTACATTCTGCAACTTGAAACAACTGTTCCCATTCACAATCGAGAGCAGAGAGAGAATAAATGCATCTTGTTGAGATTTGTTTCACATTCTTACTTTTATATCGTATAGGACTCAAACCCAGGGAGTGATCCTGTCCACAATGGGCTGGCCTTTCCCACATCAATTAAAATAACGAAAACAATTTCCTATAGAAGAGCCTATGGGCCAACCCAATTGTGATAGTTCTTCATTGAGACTCTCAGGTGCTTTTTAGATTGTGTCAAATTAACAAAATTAACCACCACAAAGATATAAAGTGAAATATACACTTATTTGCTTACAGAAACTTGTATCAGTTCAGATATGGAGACAAATTAGCCAGATGTTACATTGACACAGACTGCTTGAATTGTATATAAAGTATAAACAAATGATTGAATAAACATAATGGTCATATAAAATTGTATTTCTAGAACACTCTTAATGCATGGATATGAAATCACCTCATCCTGGTCACCTGGCATTCAAACCCTTGTGTTAACTCCTGCTTGGAAGGTGAACTGGACTTTCTGACTATTCATAGACAGAAGCTGGGAAGGGTTATGGAATGTCACTTAGAAGAAGAGAGTTATAGGAACTCTGGCTTTCATTTTGAGTCTAGCTCCTTGAATCATTTACTATGAAGAGGACACCAGCTCCTGTGTTGTGAACATGATCTGTGCACAGGACCAGGTGAGTGAGCTTGGATTTTGGTCTTCAAAGGCCTGCCAAAGGTACCTATCTCCTTGACAGTACCTCCTCTCTCTTCCAGGCTAATAAGAACACAGCCCCAGGTGACAGTTTGACGGCACTTCCAAAGCTGACTGAACCACACTGTCAAGCCAGGCAATGTCCTCATCCACAGAAGCTTGAAAAGAACTTTTTTTCTGCTAACGTAAGTACATAATGATATATTTCTAATATATTTATATCAATATACTTTTATGATTGCAATTTTCAAATGTTTTCTTACTATAGAGAGCATGAATTTGAGCAACCTCTTTGAAGCATTTGGATTTATAATACACGCTATTATCATCTAGGAAAGATATTATGTAATACATTTGAAAATGAGCAAAGCGTCATATTTTATACCTGAATACTAAAATTTCAGGCAGTATTTACATTCAAAATAAGAAAACTAAATGATTTTGAGGTAAAAAATTATAAATGGGTTAAATCCATTTATTTTAGAAGAATGTTCTATATTCTTTTACCTCTATCATCATCTGTAGATTTCTCCCTAATTAAAATTAATTTTGTGTAACAATTTAGACCATAAAATTATATGTATCTTATTTCTAAAGGTAAATACATCAGATAGGGATATATTTCTAAGTATATTCTACTTAGGTTTCATTTAAAATAAATAAGCATTTTATACAGGTTCACTCTGTCCCTAAACAAAATAGTAGAGGAAATAAAGCATTCCTAATGCTTGCCAGTATTTGTCACTATGCAGTCATGACAACCAATTGTGATCATCTTCATGGGGTACCTTACAGCATATTTCACAATAAAATCTGTATTGTAATACTGTTAATATCTGAGCAACATCTGTTATTTTTATGAACAAAATAGACCCTATGTTAAACATCTATCAGCAATACAAAGAAGTTTTACTTAATATGGGAGAAATAGTGACATGGATACGCTTGCCACCTTTACCTAATTTCCAGAAATAGATTAACGTAAGAGTTGGATCATTAGTAGTGATGACTTTAATGATTTAGCTGAACAAAGCAGTACACCCATACCATAGCTCTTTCTTCTCCCAGTGCCCAGTACTATGTATGTAACTAAAGGTGGTGCCCAATTTAATATTAGAAACGGAGAAATTTAAATATCTTTGGCAGTGAAAGATGTGGGTCATTAGAATAAAAGGCAGAGCCAACCACTGTGCTTGGATTTATGGTTAAAGGCCACTATGAAGTTTTGTAATGCATGGTAATTCAGTAGCTAGTATTAACAACTTCCTCAGATTCTTTGTAAACTGTCTCAAGCACTTCTGCTGCCTTGTGACTTGTATACAGGGGCATTTGTTACAATTCATAAACCAAAAGCTCTATCATTTGCTGTCCTTTTCTTTCCTTTCATCTTTTCACAGCATGTTCTGTACATCAGGTAAAATTTCTTACCATCAGTTCAGTGCTATTATAATTTTTACTTTGCAACAAAGCATTGGAATGTCAGGGTTTATGAGCAAGGGGAAGCGTCATGCAGAGGGTGAGTCTTTTACTTCTTGGAGGCGCTTTTCCTAACTAGGCTTGCTGGAAGATGATGGAAGACTTTGAAATCAATTCTTAATCTTCCTCTCTCATAGCACACTAAATGACCTGGAAAAGGTCACAGGAAATGGCCTTGCTAAAAACAAACTAAACAAATGACTACATTTCTTTGTGTAACATGAAATTATATATAACAGTTGCAATGACCTGACTTTACGTTTCAGAGCTATTAGCGGCCTTCTTTCCTAGATACCCTAGGGAAGTGAATGGTGTACATTTTCCTGAAACAGAGTGCTGAGAAAGTGAGGTGTCACGTCATGTCTAGGCAAGACATAGGTAGGCAGAACTTAGGCGTTGTTTCCAAAATAGTCCATGTAGTCTGTCATATTTTGTCATTTTACTAAGACATAATTTGCTTGTGCGTATGGGGTACTAGAGGTGAGAGATGAGTCAGATGGGTTTTGACTGAGTTTCAACAGCTTAATCTCCTTCGTTAAAGGTCCTTATATAACATGGTGTAGCTTCTGAGGTAGAACGTTGTGAGGGAAGCATAGAGTTCTTTAGAGGAATCTTTTTAGAATGTAGATGGCTACAACCAAGAGTCCAGGTCACCAGAAACCCTTAAGACCAACAGAACCATCTTTCATGATTGGGTATCTCAGGTATGTAACGTTCAAAGGAGAGATTAAGTCTTTGTTTTTCCCTGGGTACTCTCTTTAGAGAGTAGGCTTTCAAAGCTCTCTGGATGCCTTATTTGAGTATTTCTAACCAGAGAGAAGAATGTGATGAGAGGAGTTAGTGGTTAAGGAAACTGAAGCAATTTATGGTTTTATTTTGTACATCAGGGTCTACCTAGATACCATTTTTCCTAGAATTGATACACCCATTGAAGATTCTTTTTTTTTTGGTTTTGTTTTGCATTGAAAATTTTAATCCATGTTTGGTTGAGTCTGCAAATATAGGGCTCTTGCTTGGATGCAGAAGTCTAGTTGTCTACTGTTTTCTGTAGATAGCAGAAACAATTCTCTTCTTAAAATTTTTGTAACTATATCCTTTAAAGTAACTTTTGGTGGTTTCCTAGAAGATCTCAAAAGTGGCAATGTACAGAAACCTCACAATAACATTTAGAGAGGGAGGTAATGTTTTCTGCATATGCCTTGGAAAGAAAAACAAACAAACAAAAAAAAAAACCCCATCATGGCAAGCTAGCCATTATTGTATGGTGATGACCCAAGAAGGTACTGACACCCTCTAGAGATCTCTATCACCTGTTCTGTGCCTTACTTTTTATTTTAGAGTTACAGAATCCAAATACATTAGACGCCTAACAAAAGAAGAGAAATAATTTAAAAATGACATTTAGCAACAATAAGATTTTTTTAAAATATGCATGAAAATGAACCATTACAACTAGAGAAAATAGCTCTCTTCATCTTAGATGACAGTTGGTAATGTTAAAGTCATGAATTTGCTCCTTAAAGGCCATGCTGCTTAATAATATATAAAAAAGAACATAAAAGCTTAGAAATACTTTATTAATAAAGTATTTATTATTTAGTCTGTGGACTAATAACTTTTTTCTGGGGATACTGATCATTCAGTACTTGCTTCCTATGTTTCTTCTTTTCCAAAACTTGATTACAGTTTCATTTCTTTTAACATTTTATTGATTCTTTGTGAATTTCAAATCATGCTTCTCATTCCCACTCATCTCCCAGTCCCTTTTACCCTTTGCCCTTGCAACCTTCCCCAAAATAAAATAAAATAAGATACAATAAAAAACAAACAAACAAACAACTCCAATCTTGTCCTGAGAGCTGTGATGTGTGTTACAGTGGGTCCAATCTTTGTTGTCAGAATATCCAGCAACCAACAGTGCACCAATTTAGCAATCCAGCCATAGCAAACATAGCAGCAGGATTCACAGCAGTGGGAGCAGCAGCTGCCATAGACTCTCTAGTGACTTTCACATTTAAAGCCTCTCCTCACACCCCAGAATTAAAGTGTCTGCAGCTGGCAAAATGACACCTATCCTAGCGCAGGAGGCAATCATAGAGACTGTGGACAGTCTGAAGCAGACTATCCCACAGCTGGGATTAAAACAGAAACATAGTCACATACCAAAAGTGGGTTTTTAAAGAAACCAAAATCCTCACTACACAAAGCTCTGGATCTGGGCCTAGGTGGTAGCTGAGTTGGTCAGTCTGCCAGCTCTCCTGAGCCTGCACTACTAGGCCAAGCTCTCTGGGTCAGGATCCACTCTTCTGCTCCCATGCCCTCAGGGCTGGCTCACTTGTGCCTTCACCACCAGGGTCAGCTCTACTGTGCTGATCAGGTAGTGGCAGGGGCTGCTTTTCCAAGTGTTGCAGCCAGTGAGGGGCAAGGCCAGTTTAGTTTCTTCTTTTGCTAAAGATCTATTTTTTACCTTTAATCATGTTTATGTATGGGTATGAGAAAGCCATTGTGGCAGGCAGAAGCATGGATCCCTGTGGAGCTGGACTTATGGACAATTGTAAGTTGCCTCATGTGGGTGTTGGGAATTGAGCTCAGGTCCTCTGCATTAGCAGAAAACACTCTTAGCTTCTGAATCCTCACTCCGGCTACACTGTATCTTCCTGAGATAAGAGAAATCTCTCTGTATAAATGGAAAGATTTGTGAAGTTAACTAGTTCACAATTCTAACTAGTTGACAAGCTAGTTAGAATTGTGCTTTCCTTTGAAGATGAGTTTTAAGTGGTTTCCTCATCTAGTCAGTCTTTATATTTTAAAAATTAATTACACACATACACACACAGACTTGTTTTGCCTTTATGTTTTGTCTGGTGCCTTTGCAGCCCAGAATAGAGTACAGAGTCCCCAGGAATTGGAGTTACAGATGACTGTGAGCCACCACATGGGTACTGGGAACTGAACCTACATCCTGTGAATGAGCACCAAGTACCCTTAACTGTTGAGCCATGTCTTTAGTCACACTACCTACTCCATACAAGTTGATCAAAGGGAACTTTACATCGCCTTCCCAGAAAACACAGGATGCACTTACATTTTGCAAGGGACTCTAACTCCTGATCTGTTCTTGGTACTACAGGATGCACATTTTGTGGAGCTCATGAATCTCAGAGAACAGAATACAGTTTCTAACCTTTCCTGCCATTTTTTGTTAATGGTCCATTGGGAAATATACAATGCCTGTCTCTGTAACTCCTTTTTTCTTAGTATCAACATGGCCATGTTAAGTCCACATACCATGGACCCAGAGAGGAACATAAATCAAATGGACATAACTGATTCAAAATCATAAATCAGTTTGACAAAAGTTGGATTTTAAAATGTCTGAACATCTGAGACTATGAATCTTTGAAACAGTTAAACAGAAACATTGGAATACTGGGCATCTTTTGGAGAAGACTTTTACAGCTTAAGTGATACAACAAAAATTCCCTGTATTTTTAGGAAAGTTAAATACTGTTTACTGCTCTTATTAACAGTATGAATCTGGGAGAGTGAGGCTTAAAGATGATACAGACTAATGTCTCTTGCAATAGCCATTTTTTTTTTTTTTTAGAGCATCAGGCAATTTATACTCTGAGGGCTAAGAGTCACCTGAGTAAAGTTCTCATGAATTCAAGCTGTATACAACCACAAGGACGAACATATTTTTCTATAGACACACATGAGTAGCAACAACTAAAGTAAACTAACTCCTATTGGCTGTGTTTGGGACGAGCACAAAACATATTTCAAGAACAATTTCATGTTTTGAAGCAACCAAGGTTACAAGACTCCTGTTTTCTTGGAAGTTTCTCACAAACACTCAGAATTCTCACAGGACTCCATTCTTAGACTATGTTCCTACAAAGTACTATTAGAATAACATCTCTATATGTTTTCTCTATTAAAAAATTGCTCCTGATAGCAATTGAAGTGGCTTATTTCTAGTTGTACATAGATATCACTAATGAAAACTATTCATTTTATCTTATATGTTTTTGGTTATGTTATTGTTTCTTCTTTGTCAATGTTCTCATACATTTTTCACAGCACATTTTACCCGTATATAATTATTTTCCCAGGCTGATAGTTATTTGTGGTTGTCAATTTGACTACATTTGGAATTAACTAAACCAAAGTGGCTGAGTACACCTGTAAGCAATTTTTCATAATAAAACCATTTGAAGTGGCATTTTTAATCCAAATCTTTTTAGATGGGAAGATCCACCTTTAATCTGGGCCATAACTTCTGCTAGCAGCCTAAATGAAGGATATGGATGAAAGAAGGTCTTTCTCACTCTTGCTGGCAAGTCCTTCACTGGCATTAATGCCTACTTCTTCAAGATTCTTCTGTATACTGAAGACCAGCTGAGATACTCAGCCTCATGATTGAACAACTACTGGATTCACAGACTTTCCCTTAGTAGACAGACATTTCAGTAGGACCATATCTGCCAATTAGCCACTCCAATAAAATCTTCCCTCTCTCCCTCTTCCTACCTCTCTCTCAAAGTGTATGAATACATGTATGTATACATACATATGCATACACAATTTCAGTCTATCAATTCTTTTCCTCTAGAGAACCCCAACTAATACAAATTAGTCAAATGTAAGATTTTAATCTCTCAAATCTTCCCAGGCACTTTGAATAAATCACTCTAGCAACAGAATTCTCTGGCAACTAAAAGCATGCTCCTATATTAGGAGATTTCATTTCACACTGTCAGGGAAATACACTTCCGAGAATGTCATCCTGCAACAAGTGATGAAATATTGTTTTGATATTGATGACTTTTAAGAAGCCTTTCGGGCCATTTCCTAGAAGTTCATATTGGGCTAGGCTCAGTAGAATTTGTTCCTCTGGTGTGTGAGAACTTATGTGTAAGATGCTAATGCATGGATGATTCAGGAATTTAGCACCATTCTTTACTAGTAAAGTTGAAAAATCTAGTTTTCCCCACTTGTTATCTGACATATACTTTAATGTCCTTAGAGAACACAGCAGCAACAGTCTTTGCCAGATGATCTGCAGTTATGGTTCTCCAAAAGAGTTGATACTACAAAGATGCAGGAAACAAGTGTTCTTGAGGAAAACACAGTTTTATACATTTCTTGCAGTAGAAGCTATTCCACTCTGGATGGTTTTTGATTTCCCTTTTGCAAGTCTACTTTCAAGGCTTGCGTATGACTCCCAGGACGCAGGCAGTACAGCCCTTTGTCCTCTGGTCTGGACTGTATTGTGACCTGGGCACTGTTGTATGTCAGTCCTACCACCAGCCTCCTTTGTCCTTTGTTCTCTGGAAATGTCTTACTTATCCTTTCTGTCTGCTCATGTCACCACACACGAAGTTCAGCTCAGACTTTTGGACTGCATGAAACCAGGAGATGCAATACAGATATTTGCATGGCAAACTGAGCTCAAAAAGCAACTACACATTGAACTGACAAAGACTATGTCACTCAATACTTGACACTTACACAGTCTCTCATTCTAGTAGCCCTTACCTCCTTACCTCCCGACATGCACCCTCACTGTTCTACCCTGTTTGTTGCTTAGATTATAAGTAAAGCATTACATTTAGAAGTCAAGTGACTTTGTGAATGTCATTTACCGGCTATGAAACACTGGAAAAATCAGTTAACTTTTGGGCTTCAACAATTTGACCAATAAGTATCTATTTTTCAGGATGGTTGAAAAGGCTTAAGAAAATATATTTTTTTGATATTTTGATGGGTAAGATTAGCGAATACTTAAGCATGTAGAGTTTGCCCCGTTGTTCCATTCTTCATAGTAATGTATATTCTTAAGGAAAATGTGATCCATTAGTAATACAGGAGATTATTCTAGTGAGTTTTTCTACCATTAAAAACAAAAAAATAAATCAGGAAAGAAAATGTAAAATATAGATCAGGTTCATACATGGCATATAGGAAGCCTGAGATGATCTAAGGAATGAATGAAACCCTGACTGAATGTGTACTATTGACAAGCACCCCAGTACCACAGAGTCATGGAAATTGGTAAAGCCTTCTTTTTGTCAGGCTCAGAGACTTGGAAAAGGTTTCCTCTGGCCTGTGAGCAAATGTTGACAGAATATACAGAAAGCATACATCTTGAGATTGTTCCACCATAGAGACCTGCTAACTCCTCCTCCCTAAGCAAAACATAACAAAAGCACTGAGTTTTTCAGCCAATGTGTAGCTGGTGCATCTCCTTCAAAGAGTACATGGCCCACTGGCTCCCAGTTTTTCCATGTTTGGATTTGCCCTCGTTTCTTTCATTTGCTTGTAGCCAAGTCAGGTTTCCAAGACCAATTCCTGTGGGGTCCAAAGATTTATCAAATGTTTGCTATAAGTTATTCTTTTAAAAACATTTACATTAAAGTTTTGTGTATGTTGTGTGTATGTGCAAATTGGTATGTGTAATATGATGTGTAAACATGCACATGTGGAGGTTGATGGGGGCTGTGATTCTTGATTGCTCCCCCCCTTAGAGCTCATTAAGTTGGCAAGTCTGGCTGGCCATTGCATGCCAGTGATTCTCATGTCTGTGCTTCCCAAACACTAGCACACAGGCATGTCACTACCATGCCTTCCTTTCAACAGCAGTGCTGGGGATCTGTTGGCAACAGCATCATCAGGAAAACACAGATTCTACATTTAAGAGCAAGCTGACCCTTGACACACTAAAGGTGGAAGGAAATGATCTGTACACAAGGATTTCCTGGTGCAAAGGGCTGGAATGTACTTTTCTGGAGATGTATGGGCTTACATTCCCATGTATTTATCTATGTTTCTTGTCTTTGTTCTCCCTTGTGTTATATTTAAGAAAAATATATTCTTTGAAAACATCGGTTTCATGACCATGTAGTATCTTATATGCAGTTGCCCCTATAAAAGCTCAGTGTAAGAGGCATACTGGGTTCTTGAAACTTTTCATAGCCTCCATGGATGCTGATCTCCCCGAAGAATATTTTAGACTCCAAGTCTTGTTTTATCAACTGAGCTCCTCATCCACAGGAGAGATCTAATTCAGGTCCTTTTTGTGACAAGTTACTTACAGCCTGAGCCATCTCCCTCTAATTGTCATTAAACACTTTACATCTTCTTTGAAAGTTGTGATATTAGAAGGTCCCGACTCCATTCTGCAAATTCAAAACTTCATTAGCAGTCAAAGGATCTTGTAAGATACTTAAAGAGAAGAGACACCAACTCCTTGGTTTCTTTGCTAGAAGCTAATGAGTCCATAAAAAGAACTTAGAGAGGAATACATATGATCAAAGTATACTATATACATATATGGAATTGCCAAAATTAAACTTTATTTTCTGTGAAATTAATATACCATAATTAAAAAGTTACTTAAAAGCCATCTGTCTTTGGGGTTAATACAGTAATGTGTCATGATCTGCTCTAGGAATGAAGAATTTAGACGTTAGGAACTGAGAGAATTTTAGGTAGATTCCTGGGAGAAAAGACAACTGTTATGGAATGAACACAATTCAAAACTACTTCTACCTGTCAGGAGAGGTGACAATATATCCAATTTACAATATGAACTGCTAAGGCTTAAGGCTTTTTACGGTTTTATTGCCATCTCTGCAGCCTGTAAGAGGAAAAAACCCTATGTATAGATGACTTCTTTCTCTCTTACTATGAAATGCCAGATAGTAAAGATAAATAATAAATAGGGGTTCCAGAAGGCTTAATAATATGGATCTAATTTATGAAATTGTTCACAAGGAAGGCAAAGGTATTATTTTATTGGTCAGACAGAGAGTGAACAACTTCCACTTGACCATCATTAACTCGCACTCATTGGTATTCTAGATATGGGGTATGTGGAAGACATAAAGAGAAGCAAGAAAGATAATGGTGTAATTTGTAAAGTCCATTAAAATAATGAATTCCAGGCAAACCTATATAATATCAACACTACCTGGTAACATAAATATAATTTATTAAACCAGATAGCCCTTATTGTCTGTCTTAAAAATGGCAATTATCTGATCAGTTTATTTATTTATTTTATTTATTTATTTTTTATTTTCATATTTTATTTACATTTCAAATGTTTCCCCCTTTCCAGATCTCCCCTTTGGAACCTCCCCATTCCCTCCGCCCTCCCCCTGCCTCTATGGGAATATTCTCCAACCCACCTCCCCCCCCCCACACCCACATCCTAACTTCCCTCCTTGTCATTCTCCTATACTGGGGGATATAACACCCTCAGGCCTAAGGGCCTCTCCTCCCCCTAATGGGTAACAAGACCCTCCTCTGCAGTCTTTGTGGCCAGCACTATGGGTCCCTCCATGTGTATTCTTTAGTTGGTGGATCAGTCTCCAGAAGTATGGGGGTTCAGGCCAGTTGCCAGTGTTGCTACCTCCCTGGGGCTGCACACTCCCTCAGCTCCTTCAGTCCTTTCTCCAAGCCCTCCATCTGGGACCTCGTACTCAGTACTACTGTTCCTGAGAAGTGACTCTTGGGTATTTCAAACTTTTAGGCTAATAACCACTTAACAGTGAGTACATACCATGTTCATTCTTTTGTGACTGCATTACCTGGCTCAGAATGATGTTTTCAAGATCCATCCATTTGTCTACGAATTTCATGAAGTCATTGATTTTAATAGCTGAGTAGTATTCCATTGTGTAAATGTACCACATTTTCTGTATCCATTCCTCTGTGGAAGGACATCTGGGTTGTTTCCAGCTTCTGGCTATTATAAATATGGCTGCTATGAATATAGTGGAGCATGTGTCTTTATTACAGGTTGGAGCATCTTCTGGGTATATGCCCAGGAGTGGAATAGCTGGGTCCTCAGGTAGTATTATGTCCAATTTTCTGAGGGTCCACCAAACTGATTTCCAGAGAGGTTGTATCAACTTGCATTCCCACCAGCAATGGAGGAGTGTTCCTCTTTCTCCACATCCTTGCCAACACCTGTTGTCAACTGAGTTTTTGATCTTAGCCATTCTGACTGGTGTGAGGTGGAATCTCAGGGTTGTTTTGATTTGCATTTCCCTGATGACTAAGGATGTTGAACATTTCTTTAGGTGCTTCTTGGCCATTCGAGTTTCCTCAGTTGAGAATTCTCTGTTTAGCTCACTTCCCCATTTTTTGATAGGGATATTTGTATCTCTGGAGTCTAGCTTCTTGAGTTCTTTGTATACATTGGATATTAGCCCTCTATCACATGTAGGATTGGTAAAGATCTTTTCCCAATCTGTAGGTTGCCGTTTTGCCCTAATTACAGTGTCCTTTGCCTTACAGAAGCTTTGTAATTTTATGAGGTCCTATCTGTCAATTCTTGACCTTAGAGCACAAGCCATTGGTGTTCTGTTCAAGAACATTTCCCCTGTGCCCAACTGTTCGAGACTCTTCCTTACTTTCTCTTCTATTAGATTCAGTGTATCTGGTTTTATGTGGAGATCCTTGATCCACTTGGACTTGAGCTTTGTGCAGGGAGATAGGAATGGATCAATTCGCAATCTTCTAGATGTAGACCGCCAGTTGATCCAGCACCATTTGTTGAAGATGCTGTCTTTTTTCCACTGTATGGTTTTAGCTCCTTTGTCGAAGATCAAGTGACCATATGTGTGTGGATTCATTTCTGGGTCTTTGATTCTATTCCATTGATCAACCTGCCTGTCACTGTACCAATACCATGCAGTTTTTATCACTACTGCTCTGTAGTACAGCTTGAGGTCAGGTGGGCTGATTCCCCCCAGAAGACCTTTTATTGTTGAGGATAGTTTTTGCTATCCTGGGTTTTTTGTTATTCCATATGAATTTGAGAATTGCTCTTTCTAGGTCTACAAAGAATTGAGTTGTGATTTTGATGGGGATAGCATTGAATCTGTATATTGCTTTCGGCAGGATGTCCATTTTAACTATGTTAATCCTGCCGATCCATGAGCATGGAAAATCTATCTTCTGAGGTCTTCTTCGATTTCTCTCTTCAGAGACTTGAAGTTCTTGTCATACAGATCTTTCACTTGTTTGGTTAGAGTCACACCAAGATATTTTATATTGTTTGTGACTATTGTGAATGGTGTCATTTCCCTAATTTCTTTCTCAGCCTGTTTATCCTTCGAGTATTGGAAGGCTACTGATTTGCTTGAGTTGATTTTGTATCCAGCCACTTTGCTGAAGTTGTTTATCAGATGTAGCAGATCTCTGGTGTTTTTCAGGTCACTTAAGTATACCATCATATCATCTGCAAATAGTGATATTTTGATTTCTTCCTTTCCAATTTGTATCCCTTTGATTTCCTTTTGTTGCCTGATTGCTCTAGCTAGAACTTCAAGTACTATGTTGAATAGATAGGGACAGAGAGGGCAGCCTTGTCTAGTCTCTGATTTTAGTGGGATTGCTTCAAGTTTCTCTCCATTTAGTTTGATGTTGGCCACTGGTTTGCTGTATATTGCTTTTACTAAGTTTAGGTATGCTCCTTGAATTCCTGATCTTTCCAAGACTTTTATCATGAAGGGGTGATATTTTGAATTTTGTCAAATGCTTTTTCAGCATCTAACGAGATGACCATGTGGTTTTTTTCTTTGAGTTTGTTGATGTAGTGGATTACATTAATGGATTTCCAGATATTGAACCATCCCTGCATCCCTGAGATGAAGCCTACTTGATCATGGTGAATGATTGTTTTGATGTGTTCTTGGATTCGGTTTGCAAGAATTTTATTGAGTATTTTTGCATCGATATTCATAAGGGAAATTGGTCTGACATTTTCTTTTATTGTTGGGTCTTTGTGGGGCTTTGGTATCAGTGTAACTGTGACCTCATAGAATGAATTGGGTAGTGTTCCTTCTGTTTCTATTTTATGGAATAGCTTGAAGCGTATTGGTATTAGGTCTTCTTTGAAGGTCTGATAGAATTCTGCACTGAACCCATCTGGACCTGGGCTTTTTTTGGTTGGGAGACTTTTAATGATGCTTCTATTTCTTTAGGAGTTATGGGACTGTTTAGATGGTTTATCTGATCCTGATTTAACTTTGGTAATTGGTATCTGTCCAGAAACTTGTCCATTTCCTCCAGATTTTCCAATTTTGTTGCATATAGGCTTTTGTAGTAGGATTTGATGATTTTTTTAATTTAGTCAGAGTCTGTTGTTATATCTCTGTTTTCATTTCTAATTTTGTTAATTTGGATACTGTCTCTGTGCCCTTTGGTTAGTCTGGCTAAGGGTTTATCTATCTTGTTGATTTTCTCAAAGAACCAGCTCTTGGTTTTGTTGATTCTTTGTCTAGTTCTTTTAGTTTCCACTTGGTTGATTTCAGCCCTTAATTTGATTATTTCTTGCGTTCTACTCCTCTTGGGTGTATGAGCTTCTTTTTGTTCCAGAACTTTCAGATGTGCTGTTAAGCTGTTAGTGTATGCTCTCTCCAGTTTCTTTTTGGAGTCATTCAGAGCTATGAGTTTTCCTCTTAACACTGCTTTCATTGTGTCCCATAGGTTTGGGTAAGTTGTACTTTCATTTTCATTGAATTCTAGGAAGTCTTTAATTTCCTTCTTTATTGCTTCCTTGACCAACTTATTATTAAGCAGTGCATTGTTCAGCTTCCATGTGTATGTGGGATTTCTGTTGTTGTTGTTGCCATCGAAGACCAACCTTAATCCATAGTGATCTGATAGGAGGCATGGGATTATTTCAATCTTCTTATATCTGTTGAGGTTTGTTTTGTGACCAATTTTATGATCAATTTTGGAGAAGGTACCATGAGGTGCTGAGAAGAAGGTATATTCTTTTGATGCAGGATGAAATGTTCTATAGATATCTGTTAAACCCATTTGGTTCATAGCATCTGTTAGTTTCACTGTGTCTCTGTTTAGTTTATGTTTCCACGATCTGTCCATTGTTGATAGTGGGGTGTTGAAGTCTCTCACTATTATTGTGTGAGGTGCAATGTGTGCTTTGAGCTTTAGTAGAGTTTTTTTTTATGAAAGTGGGAACTCTTGCATTCGGGGCATAGATGTTCAGAATTGAGAGTTCTTCTTGGTAGATTTTTCCTTTGATGAGTAAGAAGTGTCCTTCCTCATCCTTTTTGATGAATTTTGGTTGAAAGTCAATTTTATCCGATATTAGAATGGCTACTCCAGCCTGTTTCTTGGGGCCATTTGCTTGGAAAATTGTTTTCCAGTCCTTTACTCTGAGGTAGTGTTTGTCTTTAATATGGAGGTGCGTTTCCTGGATGCAGCAAAATGCTGGGTCCTGTTTATGGATCCAGTTTGTCAGTCTATGTCTTTTTATTGGGGAGTTGAGACCATTGATGTTAAGAGATATTAAAAAATAGTGATTGTTATTTCCTGTTATTTTTGATGTTGTTTATATTGTTTGTGTGGCTATCTTCTTTTGAGTTTGTTGAAAGATTACTTTATTTCTTTTTCTTGAGTGTAGTTTCCCTCTTTGCGTTGGCATTTCCCATGTATTATTAATCTTTGTAGGGCTGGGTTTGTGGAAACATACTGTGCAAATTTGGATTTGTCGTAGAATATTTAGGTTTCACCTTCTATGATTATTGAGAGTTTTGCTGGGTATAGCAGCTTGGGCTGGCATTTGTGTTCTTTTAGAGTCTGTATGAGCTCTGCCCAGGATCTTCTAGCTTTCATAGTCTCTGGTGAGAAGTCTGGTGTAATTCTGATAGGTCTGCCTTTATACGTTACTTGCTCCTTTCCCCTTACTGCTTTTAATATTCTTTCCTTGTTTTGTGTATTTGGTGTTTTGACTATAATGTGATGGGAGGAATTTCTTTTCTGGTCCAGTCTATTTGGAGTTCTGTAGGCTTCTTGTATATTTATGTTCATCTCTTTCTTTAGGTTAAGGAAGTTTTCTTCTATAATTTTGTTGAAGATATTTACTGGTCTTTTAAGTTGGGAGTCTTCACTCTCTTCTATACCTATTTTCCTCAGGTTCTGTCTTCTCATTGCATCTCGGATATCTTGGATGTTTTGGTTTAGGAGCTTTTTGCATTTTGTGTTTTCTTTGACTGTTGTGTCCATGTTTTCTATGGTATCTTCCTCATCTGAGATTCTCTCTTCCATCTCTTGTATTCTGTTGGTGATGCTTGCATCTATGACTCCTGATTTCTTTCCTATGATCTCTAATTCCAGGGTTGTCTCCCTTTGTGATTTCTTTATTGTTTCTATTTCTGTTTTTAATTCCTGAATGGTTTTGTTCATTTGATTGATTGTGTTTTCCTGTATTTCTGCCCATTTGATTGTGTTTTCCTGTAATTCTTGAAGGGATTTTTTTTTTTGTGTTCCTTTTAAGGGCTTCCAGTTGTTTACCTGTTCTCTTGTATTTCTTTAAGGGAGTTATTTATTTCCTTCTTAAAATCTTCTATCATCCTCTTGATAAATGATTTTAAGTCTGAGTCTTCCTTTTCTGGTCTGTTGGAGTATCCAGGGCTGGCTGTGGTGGAAGAGCTGAGTTCAGCTGAAGCCAAGTAGTCTTGGTTTCTGTTCCTTGTGTTCTTGCCCTTGCCTTTCACCATCTGGTTATCTCTGGAGTTAGCTGGTCTTTCTCTCTCTGTCTGTGGCTTGTCTTTCCTTCAAGCTCAGATGTCAATATTCCTGGGAGACCAGTTCTTTCTTCCAGCTGTTCTTCAGACCCTGTGTCTGGAGTCCTCCTGTTGCTGGCTCCTCAGCTCAAGTGGGCAGGTAGCTTTCTCCCTGAGCTACTTGTATATGGAGAGGCCTGTTGGCCCTGGCGGGGTTTCTGGCCACAGGTAGAAGCAGGCAGGCTCTTAACCTCCAGGCTTTTCCTCAGTCCCTGCGTCTGGAGCCTGACTTCCGCTGCCTCCTCAGCACAAGTGGGCGGGTAGCTTTCTCTCTGAGCTACTTGTATATGGAGAGGCCTGTTAGTCCAGGCGGGGGTTCTGGCCACAGGTGGAAGCAGGCAGGCTCTTACCTCTAGCCTTTTCCTCAGTCCCTGCCCTGATCAGTTTTTACATACATCCTCTTACATGTAACTTCTTCCATGTTCAGATGAAATTCTAGCTTTATAAGTTGTTTGCTTTTCCCCATACATAATCATTTTCAAAAAAATTCTAGAGTCTTAAATATTGATGGAGCATAAAATTCTTAGGACAATTGATTAATAAAAAGTCTTATTTTGTGATTCTGGTTTGGGACACTGATTTGAGGAACATATGAACAAACATCCCCTCATCCCAGATTCTGAACCAATAGCAGACCAAATTAGGATACCAGGTGTTGATGGGGATTATGTTTAGAAGCATGGTTGAGAGGTTACATACAGGAGCCTATATAACTCAAAATCAGCTGCCAGAACCTAAAGCCAAGACCCACCTCTTGTTTTTTTTTTTTTTTTTTGCTTTAAAATACATTTATTTATGGCATATAATCAATGTTAGATTTACATTTCTGTTTTGTATAATTATATACCTGATATGTGTGTGTATGTGTGTGCATATACATATACATCTGATAAACAGATATACTGGATATACAGAAATATAGAGAAAACTGACAGTTTGACATACTAGGACAAGATCTAGTGATAACACTAGGGTGGAACTTCTTAAACTTTTCTTTTCTTATTCTCAGCACCCTTTTATTTTTCTACTTTATTTACATTTCAAATGTTTCCCCCTTTCCAGATCTCCCCTTTGGAAGCTCCCCATATCCTCCTCCCTCCCCCTGCCACTATGGGAGTATTCTCCCACCCACCCACACTCATCTTCCCTCCTTGGCATTCTCCTCTACTGGGGTATCTAACACTTTTAGGCCCAAGGGCCTCTCCTCCCCCTGATGGCCAACAAGACCCTCCTCTGCCGCTTATGTGGCCAGCACCATGGGCAGGACCCACCTCTTAAAGGCTCCACAGCTTTGAACATGATGATGCCACAAGCTGGGAACAAACTGTCACAATTAGGAGCCTGCAGGGCACATTTCACAAACCATGATGGCGGCGCAGTGTGAATGCTGACTTTGAAGTAGTTCAGACTACAGCTTTTAAATATTGTCTTTCTCCATCATCCCCACCCATATTGTAATTTTCAAAAATTTCTGGATAAAGATTAAACTTGAAAAGTAATTTTTACATACATATACAGGGTTTTGATATACATCATGTTTATTCCATGTAAAAGTTTTTTAGATGGAGCCACAGTTTTGTAAATTATTATGTAATTGAAATAAGAGTCAGCCAAATTTTTATTTAACACTGAGTTCATTTTTTTAAAATGGGGATTAAATATGGTGACCACATAGAACCACGTGGTATTTTTCTTTCACAAAATTGATTTCATTGACAGATGATATATTTATCATGTAAAAATATTTTGAAATGTATGTATATATTGTACAATGGCTAAGCTTAAGAAATTGACAAATGCTCATATAGGTCTCATTCTTATATTCAGACTGTCAACAATTAGTTCCTTCACCAAGGAAAATACATTTATTATATGGTTCATGATAAAAGGTATTTAAATAATCCTTTCTGCAGGTAGGAAACAATTCCCCAGGAAAACAGTTTTCTTCTGTTGCTTTCAGAAAACAAGAGTAAGCTTTTGCCTTTGCTTTTGTGCTGACTGTATTGAATTTCTCAAGTTACTCAAGAGCAGCCAATTTCTTTTGTAGCAAAAGCGTTCCATTCTTAGAGAAATCTGTAATCAAAGTCACCAAGGTTTTGTTAGCCAGAGCTATCTGTCTTTGGCATTTTGTGTTCAGGACTTATCTGCAGGGCTGATGAAAATGCAGATGGCTCTCTCCCATTACCTGAGAATTAGCATCTTTAAAAAATGCCAAAGTGATGCCGAGGTTGCCTTCAGAAGGCCACAATTTAAGACCTGTCATTGTTAGCTTTTGCTGACTGCAGTTCCTAAGTGGCTTTAACATGTCTTTACATAATGTGGAGAACCTGGATTTTAATAAAGGATTGTAATCTCTGAAGATGTTTTGAAGTGAACTGTTCTCCCTCTTACCCTATCAATTTTACTTTTTGAACACAATTAAAAATTGAAAACAATGACTGGAATATAAATAAATAAAATAATTAAAAAAATGAAAAGAAAAACCAAAACCAAAACCCAAAAAGCTGAAACTGTTGTTGAACAATATCCATTAGTTAGTATCTTTAAAAATCCTGCTGCTAGCACACATCTCCTAAAATTATATTAGCATATTCATCTATTCCAGGAATAATATTTAAAAGCCTACTGTTAATTTTCAGACACCGAATGCAGTATGTAAGCGGCATTTGCACACGTATCCACATCTGATACAGCTCTTTCATTTCAAGGAGATCATTCGTGTTATGATTAAAATGTTCCTTTTGCATTCATTTTAGTTAGAATTTATCCATAATATAAAATGCCATGACATCACAGTTATTTGTTACTTTTTTATTGCTGTGATAAATCACCAGGAGCAAAACAACTTAAAGGAGGAAGGGTTTATCTTGGTTTATGCTTCCAGAAAAATACCATGCCGTGCAAAACCATGGCAGGGTGACTGGAGGAGGAAGCTGGCTGATCACATTCTCACACATACATGTGAAGCAGATGATCAAAAAGTTACATGAGGCTAAAATCCCTCAGAGCCTTCTCCTGGTGACCTACTTCCTACAGCAAGGTACTCTTTCCTAAAGTTTCCACAGCTTCCCCTAAACGGTGCCACCAACAGGAACCAAATGACATTCAGACCATTATCATAAGCAACTAAAGATTCAAGGACATAAAAACTTCAGCAAGTTTTTGAAGTTTTCTGCAAATCATTGAAAGTTTTAGCATGATCTTGAAAACTCATGAACAGATGGAAAGCCTTTGCACTTAATTTTTATTTGTAGAGGTGGCTGGGTTCTGTCTTTTCCGTGAGCAGTTTATGCAGAAGAGCTAATGTTTCCTAGCCACTTACTATCTATATATAGACACTGCACGCATACAACAAGTACTATGTGCTTAGCACTTCAAATATGTTAACATGGAAACACTTTCCATATTCCCTTTACAAACCTAAGAGGTAGGTACTATTAGTATATTTATTTAATAGATTAGGAGATAGGATCAGAGAGTCTGTTTTTTTCCAAATTGCACAGCTGGTAAAGTATCAAAGCAGGATTGGTACCAGAATCCAACTCCAGGGTACACTCTGCTCCACTGAGAGGTACTGGCCATCACATGCTGTTTCTATTACTTGTCATGTATTGTAATATTTTACCTTATAACTAGTAGAATCCAGGAACTGGAAGTGATGGTTCAATAGTTAGAACGTTCCTATTAGTGCCATGCTTTCTGATGTCCATTTATACCTTGCAGAGGATCTAAGTTCAGATTCCAGCTTCCACATCTTGTTGCTTACAACCACCTGTATCTCCATTTCAAGGGCATTTGATGACCTCTTTGTGCCTTTGTTGGCACCCAAATGCATGTGTAAACACACACACACACACACACACACACACACACAATCCTAAAGGAAATGGTACTACTTTATTAAGTTTGAGCTGTCTGGAAGATGCAACGTTTAAAAAAGAAAATATTTAAAACAAATTTCCAGATATGTACTAGCAGATAAAGAATACTTTCATATTATTGTTTGTGTCTTACATCTTGGCGTTTGTGTGGAAGTGTATTAGTCCTGTGTATTGGCTTCTTATGATGCTCACAGATCTCAAATAAACATTATGGAGTTTTAAAACCTTTATGGAGGGTTCTCTCCTGTTGTGACTGGGCAGGCCATTTTGGAGCCCAGCTGATCTTCGATGACTTTGTTTACATGTATGGTGTTTGATCAACTCTTGAGCAAGTGTGACTAGGGCAGGGCTGTATGCCTCTCAAAAGGTGATAGGTGACTCTAGAGTTATTCTCTTAGAGGCAGTGGCAGATGTCCCAGGAACACAAATTACATAAGCACTGATGTAAAAGAGCTTTCTGATGTCCATTTATACCTTGAGTTTATGGCCATCCCAGACAGAAGACAAGGGAAAATGGATTTTGTCCCTTACAGGAGGAGTGACAATTATGAGCACTTTAGTAATATAATTTACTGTAACCTGTCCTCTGACCATAATTACTTCACTTTCAAGCTGTTTCAAAATTATAAACATCTTCTCTCAAGATTCCTCCCCCTTGCAAAGTCTCATTTCATTCTGGCCCTAGGCCAGATGTCTAGACTGTCATGATTTAAGTGAGACCTGAATGCTGGTCTGTGAACGAGTTCCTCTTGCTCTCATGAACTAAACAATCATAGGAACTACAAATACAAGGCATCTGACCTCCACACACAGTGGAGACAAGATAGGGCTAGTATTACCAACTTTTCAGTTCATAAGAGGAAGCACATACTGTGGCCACTGATCCATTGCAGTTCTGAGATAACAAAGGGTGAATGTCATCATAGGTTTGATAGGGACATGGAAGATTTCTTATTGATGGTGCAGTGTGGCTCCATATTAGTGCTGTCCTAAGAGTTATCTTTTCCCCATGGGGTTTTCATTCTGTGCTGTCCAATCTTGACACTCATCCTCTGAAACATAATTATTTGCTCACAAAAGTCACTTCTGTTTGTCCTGAGAAGCTTCCGGAGTTTACTCTGCCATTGGAGAACATAGATCCAGAAGAAGTCTTTGAATCTTAACTGTCTCCGCTCACTTAATTTAATACAACACCTTCACTGACAGAAATTCCTTACAGCTCTATGGGTTTCTAATTAAGCAGATTCCAATTTTCTGCTTTCAATAAAGTCCACACTCCCAATTTCTTTGGAGTCTTCTGTTCTCCCTTGACTTGATAAGTGCCTTCTGGAGGGATTAGCTTCTTGTGTGAACACACTCTTAAGATTTTTATAAGCTTTGTACATAATTTAGAGATATCATTCATTTACCACTTGAATTGCTGGGATGTTAAGCTTATAGTTTTAGGGACTCATCTTTTGTTTGATCTTTGTGCTCACTGATCATTTTCTTTTTTTCTTTTCTTTTCATTTATTTTTTAGTTCTTCATTTGCTTTGAAACAATTGACTAGTTGAAGATCCCCGTAATGTGAAACGGTTTGTTTTCCAGCTTAACAAGTCCTAGTGCTTTAATTTTCCCTTTAACTTCTGCCTGCAAACATGGCAGTGCCTTCGCCTAGTTTCTCTCTCTTCTCAAGTATTTTCATCATAGCAGATCAAAGCAGCCAACTGCACTTTTTACTCTTGCTTGAAAGCTACCTTGTCAGTGGTCACAAGTTTATCAGATGCATTTTATCTTATCTTCCACATGGCTAACTGGTGACAGTTTTGCACACTGGCTTGATGACACAGCATACCAGCCCGGTCGACCAGTTTCTCCACTCTATTTTCAGTTTAAATTTACAGACTACTTCATATCTAATGCTATATATTTTTGGATCCATAACAGCACATCACTTCTAGGTACCTATTAGTTTACCAATTAACTGATTCACTTTTAATACACTCTAGAACTATTTAGTTAGCTCATGATCATGAAGTTTTTCTCTTTAGATAGGGAACCAAGCTCAGGGGTGATGCTTTTGGCCTGACATGCTTGTCTCGTTTCAGCTGAGTTGGCAGACACATGTGCTGTGTGTTGCAAGGTTGCACAGAGGATGCTTGCTGTAGGACTGCCTTACAATCTGGCCTTGGGGTTGAGTAACTGTTGTGTAGAGAGCTGGATTTACAGCAATGTGTCTCTCCTAATCTGTCAGATTATCTCAGGCTCTTTCCTATTAGGAAGGTCAGCAGGGACCCTAAGAGTCAAATGTGTGCAAGTCCCAATGAAAAATGTTTTGTTTTTTTTTTTTGTTTTTTTTTTTTGTAATTTTCTGCTTGGACCATCATTTCTTAATATCTTATATTGATCAAACATACTCTATAGGCCACCTATATTTAAGGATTGGGAAATAAATTCTACCGCTGAATAGGAGAGATTGAGATTGTCTTCTTTAGGGCTTCTCTAGCTCTGATAAAACACTATGACCTAAAATAAGTTGGAGAGGAGAGGGTTTATTTCACTTTACAGCAGGTACACCATCATCCAGGGAAGTCAGGGGAAGAACGTAAGACAGGCACTGATGCAGAGGCTATGGAAGAGAGCAGCTTCCTGGTTTATTCTTGCTCAGCCTTCCTTATAGAACTAAGAACTACCTGTCTAGATATGGCACTGCCACAGTCTAGACAGGTAACACCAATTGTTAATCAAGAAAATGACCTAAAGGCTTACAAGCAGGCCAATTTGGTAGAGATGTTTTCTCAACTGTAGTTTCCCATTCCAAATGACTATAGCTTGTGTCAACTAACACAACATCAGCCAGCACAGGGATCCTGGCCAACAATCTTCACTCAACTATCCCAGATCAAGGAGCTATACTTTCTTTTTATAGTTCAGTATCCATAGCAAAAAAAAAAAAAAAAAAATCTGAAATCTTTTCTACGCTTCTATGATATATTTTAAATTGACTATTTGCCAGGGGAAATTTTGATCCTGTATATTGCTTATATATTTTGTCTACAAAAATAGGTAGATATTCAATTGAAGTTTGGAGACTTGAAACATATATTATTAAAGCAAAATCACCATCAAATATTTAGTTGTGTTGTTGATAATCAGCATATAATCTGTGAGCTCTCTTTGATTACTATTCAAAATACCATCAAAAACCCAACCCACTATTGTAGCATATATAGGGTAATATATAGAAAATATTATTACTTTCTAGCAGGTCAATTATTCCTGTGTTTACTTGTAATTTGTATAGGAGATAAACTGTGACATTGGCAATATTTATTGTTATCTCCTTTCACTGAACTTTCTTGAATTATTGAGGTTGAAGAATCAAACTAAATTCTATAAACTTCTTACAGTTTATGTTCTACATGCTATCTGAAGTCAACCATAGAGACTTACTATTGAGATTACAAGAAAGTTACAGTAGACATAGCTGAAAGCAAACTCAAGTCTTTGGTTTCTCTAAGATGGCTTTAGTATAGTTTTGATCCATCTAAGTCTTAACACTATAGTGTCTTAGCCTTTTAGCAATAGAGATACCCACTAACCTTAGTGAGAGTTAAGTTAGTGGAAATGAGAGAAAGAGAGAGTGGAAGAAGACAAATTGTCTTGGAAAGATACAACCAATCCAAGAAACTGAGAAAGATCTAAGTAGATTAAGTTCCACAGTCTCTCTACTCTCCAGGGTTCTGTAAACACATACACTGATCCAACCAAATAGAAGCCATCTGTGCCAAGAGTATACTAATGGAATGGAATGAACACACACACTTGCCCAACAGATGAGAAGCCATTTGTGCCAATAATGTACTAGTGGAATAGGAATGATAAGCATTGCAAGCTACAGAGCAGAGAGGAAATGATAGGATACATCTGGAAGGGCAAATGGCCGATATCTAGTTCTGGATGCTAGTAGCTGCCAAATGTTTGGTGTTTTGTGTAATAGCTGGCAGGTAGTAGCCACATTAGAGGTCTGATTGGAAGAGCCCTTCATTCCTGTTCTGACTTAAGCTTTCCTGGGTTTTTAAGCACTTAAGATTGATCCTTTTGGTGAGATAAATTGTCCTTAAGGACCTAATGTTAGTACATTCTCTAGCTGAGATGATATCCCATTGCTGGAGACAAAGGTTTCTGTAGCAGGTATGTGGACCTTTCAAATGTGTGAGAATAAATCCTTAAGAAAATGTACATGGACGGAAAGAGAAAATTATTACCAGATGTCTGAGAAAACTGTTTAGTGATTAACTTAAAAAAAAAAAATGAGGGCTATTTTTCAATAGGCTGCTACCATAAATAGCTCAAGTCTATGTCTTGGTGATCAGTTTTGGATTCAGATTGCTGGTTTTGACAGTCAACTAATTTTGAGTCACTGACTTGTTTTGAATCTGTCAAAAGTGATGCTATTTGTAGATAAATGTCCCTGCATCAAAATTCAGCTCATAAACTTCTAGAAGGGTGTAAACTTCTGAAGCTCACAAGCCTTGTTTTAGAGAACCAAAGGCAAGTGAGACTACTAGATAATCACGAGGTTTGTGGTTATTGAATATTCCTGCTAACTTCCATTGCTATAGTGATTTTTGGTTATTTTATTTCTTGTTTGATAATAGCTTGTGTTTTTAAGGACAGTGCTTTATTCTAACCCAAGCTAAACCAAATTCTGGGCAGTCTCTTTAGACTCCTGAGTGATGAGATTATAGGTAAGAGTCATAATGCCAGAGCTGCTATAGTTGGCTTCAAGGTGATCCTCAAAAGGCATCCAATTCCCTAGTTAGGCACTTGGTAGAATTTGCCTTGGAATTCCTTCATATAGAGTCTGAATTGCTTATCAGCATATATAAAGAGTTTGTTACCCAAAGCTGAGATACATATATGCTTGCTAAATTTCAGACTAGATCATTTTTTTCTGTGTTTGTAATAACTTGAAAAGCATGTGTCTTGAATCAGAAAAAGATAATTTCCTTTTATTTGAGTTCTTGAACTATAAGTCATACATTTCCTAGAGTATATTTGAGGCACATTAGTGAAAGCTGGCACCATTCGCACAATATTGGGAAACTATATTGAATCATAGCCACTGAATTTACATTAAATTCTTTTTTGCATTTTAAAATTATAAGCAGTAGAAAGCAAATAAATGCAACAAGAAGATGAATGCATTGTGAACATTCTTTTTGTCATTTATAAATCATGTCATTTAGCAACATGTCTTCAGTGACAAAGATGAAAATGTAGATTTTAAGTAACCCAGAGGCAAGAAACGGGGTGTGTGGTAGTTAGGACTGTTTTCTCTCTTACTCTACATAGTCTCCATCTGGATTCACAGTGATTAGATAGATTTTTATTCTGTTATATATTTTTGTAATTTTAGTGGGTTGTTTTGAGAATGAAAACAGAGGTAAAAACAAAAACAAAACAGCAAAGAAATGTGAAACAAAAAAACCCCTTGGTATACTTCAGACTAGAAATAAAAATCAGAGCTTTAAGATATAATTTTGAAAGCTAAGTGGAAATAGAGTCTCTTGTTTATAAGCTGAAGACATTTAATTATTTTAGTTGTATACATCAAGCTTTGCTGTAATCTGCTGTTTATTTTTCTTGTTAACTGATTTTTTTTTTTGGTCATAAGTACCTGGATTACCTAACCTTTATATAGTATTTTATATATAGCAACACAGATCTTACCTTAATCCAGTCTTATTAGCAAATGAGGTTTTTTTTTTTAGAAATGTAAGCCAGATTCACTTTTCAAAAGAAAAACAAGTGTAAAGAGAAAATAAAGACAAAGTCAGAACTTAACTTTTAAAATTCTTAGTCTTAGTCATTATCCACAGATATCCAAGAAGGGGCATACACAAATGAACAGTGAGCAGACCATACACAAAAATATGATCTTTGCCCATTGTCTCCAGTTACCACTTAAGAAGTCAAGTTGCCCTGGTGTCATTCAGTTCAAGGCACCCAAGGACTTGACTAATCACCAACAGCTCTCCTGCTGTTTAAATTCCACTTCCAAGTTAGGATCACTTGGGAAAATGGAAGCAGTCACAAGGGGCACTCCACTTTCTAGTTGATTGCCCACAGCTTTCTCATGCCAACAGGCCCCCAGTCAGGACATACCAGAAGACTTACCTGTTGGTGCCTCCATTAAAATGTTGGCATTGTTAATCCTGCCTTTAAGACTCTGCTTTAAGTATAGATTATATCTGTTGCCTTATTTTCTGTAGGAATCTTCTAAATAAACTGCTGGCTACTGTGTGGGTCAGCTTCATTTATTCCCATGTGTTTAGCAACAGACTCCTTTCTTAGCACTCACAGGAATGTAATTTGGTTCTCATCATTAGAGAAAGAAACGGTCTTTATAACTCCTATTTCTCAAGGGACTGAGGCTTTCTGAAAGGAAAGGAATCTCATATACCTCATGAGGTATACAGTAGATGCTCAGGAATTGTTGTCCATTTATTTGTTGAGTGGACGGACTTTAGTCTTACTACTCTGTTAATAGTAGAACAAAAAAAAATGCATAAAATCGTGCCTGAAAATACAATTTATTGTCACTTCTCCAGGTCAAACTTACTTGTGTGTCTTTCCATCATACCCATAGATAATTAGATAGCATCTGAAAAAGAAATAGCATCTTTTAGATTCACAGGCAAATATTTGTTGATGGCATTTCCCTTGTTTTCTAGAATTTTATAATTATTTGGGTTACTTTAATCTTTCTCAATACTTCAATTTTGGTTGTTTTAATGAAAGTTTATTCTTGCTAGGCACTTAAAGGTCTGAAATTATAAGCTTGTTTAAGATGGCCATTGAATTGTATTCTGTTTGTTCCTACTGTGAAAGCTGGTTTAGAATGTGTTCAGGCAGTGTGCTTCTGGTACAGTGAGAGGACCAGCCATAAGGCAATAAGTTACAAAGTTATAGAGAAAGACTGTCCTAATCTAGACTCCACAAGTACACACACAGGTGTGTGTGCACACACTCATGTGGCTACAACACACACATACACCACAAACATGTAGTTTCATGATAATGAGCCTATATTGTTTCTATCTTAAATATTCTATTTTATTTGTTTATTTGGACAAATATACAGATTTACTTGTTGAATATCAATAAAGTACTACATATTAAGTAAGTCTTAATTAAAATAACAAATTTTATTAAACATGAAAAATTACATTGAATATATAATTTCACATGCTTATTTTGCATATTTAATTCTGTTTATAGACATAATTTATATGCTGGTTCAACTTTAATAACTATGTTTTCAGAACTCAGTTATTTCTTAATTATTTTACCTATTATTTACTATAATATGTTCTTTTGTAAAATTCAGTGACTTTTGCTTCATTTTATCTGTATAATCAAATGAAATGTTTTTTGAATGTTATAATTGTTTTGTGGCCACTTATTGTATGAGTAGTTTTCATGAATGAATTTTTCCTAGGACTATATACATTTTTGTTCTCTATGTACAAAAAAGATTATTAAACTCTTTCCCCCACCCCCACTTTGAGGCAAGATTCTATGTAGACTATGTTGACCTAAAACTCCCAATGTTTCTTTTGATTGTCCCACCTTTACCTTCTTGAAATTACAGGTGTGCTTCACCACAGCCAGTTTATGTGGTGCTGGGAACTGAACTCGGTGTGTTGTGTGAGCTAGACAAGCATCCTACCTTCTGACTTAGATTACTAGCCCAGATTTTGTTGTTTATCAGTCTCATGATATATTTCAAAATGTAAATTTCATATATAATATATTTCATATTTCCAAAATTCATATTGCAACAGGATGTGAATCTGAGCAAAAAGGACTAACAGTTTATTTCTTGTTGTGAATGCCACCCATTCATGTGCTTTATAATCCCATGAGATTTTTCCACTGAAGGATAACTGTAGAGTGTCATCTACAAGAGTACAACACAGCTGTTTTCTCAACTGAAAAAAATGTTTATTTCTCATGAGTTGTAGATTTCTTTTTGGATAATTAATGTTTTAGATTTTGTATGATGTATTGATCCATTATAACTGTTTAGCTCTGCTGTTCAAAGTATCTGTAGACATTTTTTATGCATGATTACTACATGCTCCAATAATGCTTTATTTACAAAGACAGATGGATGATTAAACTTGGTTCTCAAGTGCAATTTGGAAACCCCTGGCTCGTTGGTGACTATGAGGAGTTAGTGATGTGCACCTGAGGCACTAAATAGCACCTGCTGTAGAGTGAGAACTCAGTAAACACATTGTGCTTTATATGAAAATAATTTTTGTATCATTATAGATAATCTAAAGTCAAAGGTACCTAATGTTGGCCAAAATATTCAGTTTAACTAATCATCATTTAGTTTTATGATATTTTTCATTAATCTCTCATTAAAATTGAATTATGTTTTGTTTTCTTTTGCATTTAAGATGATAGATCTATGAAAACGATATGTGAAGAAATGATTAGGTAATCAAAAAATTCCATTGACAATTTTTAGATTTGTAGATGTTTAAGCCTCAATAAGATTTAGGCATCAGGAAAATTGTGTTTTTATTTTTCTATTTATTTCTTGTTTTATTGTCAAGTCACTTTTTAATGTCCTTAAATAATACCAAAACATCACAGCTTCTTTTATGTCTGGTAATTGTATTTTTAAGTAAGAATTTTCTCTAGAGTATATTGGTACTCAGAAGTTTTAAAGGAGGCTCATCAGAAGAAGTGCTGTTTAAAACTCAGAAAGCAAACAACTTGAAAGTCTCAGGAAGTCCCTGAAATTGACCAGATGCACAAGACTCCTCCATCCCCAAGGTTATACAAGGAGTGGAGACTTCTAAGGGATGGAGACCAGCTGAGTTGTCAGGAAGATACACTCCAACCTGTTGAGAGGCCTGTGAGTCATGCAATAAGCTATAGGGTTCCAGCTTCAGAACTCATGATGGAATAGGCTTTCACTGATATAACTGCATTTGAGTTATTCCTACTTCTGTAAGTATCCCCTGGTCCATACTCTTATAAGTAACCCCAATAGACTAATTAGTTCACCCCATTGGACTTTAATGATATCAATACTTTGGTCTGTAGTATTCAGAGAAAGCACAACAAGCAGGAAAGACAGGGATGACTAAATATTTTTAAGCCTATGAAAAGGTAAAGGTCAATTTGGAATCACAGGATTATAGCTTTAAAATTAATAGAAAGACTTATAGGCAAACACTTGATTTTAGATTATGAATTCTCAGTGACAGTAGAAGAAATAATTATGTATAGGATGGCTGCTCCCTCAGGTAAATCTTGCACTGTTTTGAGCCACCAGGCTGATGAAGAAATGTATTTTGAACTCTTGTTTGAATTGCTTTGTATCTGCTTAAGTTCTCAAACTCACAGATGAACTGTTTCCTTTTTGAGGATGGGAAGCATGTCCATGATTAAAGATCATTAGTGCAGAAAATAAAACTTTCTAATCAATAGGAACTGCTGAATAATGAAACAGACAGATTTATCAATCCTCTGTCACAGAGAGAATTCCAGAAGACTTTGGTGATTACAAGGTTACCTGTATTTGATTTTACAGAAAGAATAATTTGTTTTTTATCAATTATTTAGTTTCTTTCCCATCATCTGCCTCAGTTTATTGAATTTTCATCCAAGATTGTATTCAAATATATCAGAAAATGTAATTGCTAATGAGGATCATGAGATCTTGACTCATTTCATTGAAGAATCTAAGGTTGGGATAAATACTCTAGGTCAAGCTACATGCACAGAATTGAATTAATACTGAGTGAGCTCACCAATATGCATTTGAGTCATTATGGGTACTATAGATCTTTTTATCAAATAAATTTTTGTATAATATATTTTGTTCATGCTTATACCTTCTCAGTGTAGAGAACACCACAGTGACCCATGGGTCACTGTGGTGATCATTTTATGATCATTTTAATTTAAAATACGGAGTTCATAAAATTTTTGTAGTAATTTTTTTCTTTATGAATCTTTTGTTTGGTTCACTAGACAACTTAGGGAATTTAGATTGACCTGAAGGTGGTGATGAATGATGTGTGTGTGTGTGTGTGTGTGTGTGTGTGTGTATGTGTGTGTGAGGAGGAGGAGGAGGAGACAAGTAAATTCAAATTCAAAATCAATAGGTCATGATGAACTCTTCCTAGATGTTAAGTAAAGTCAACACTTTTTCTGGATCTAAAATTGAATATGTTTGCATTACCTATTAATTTTATAATTCAGCTTGTAGAGTTCATAAAATTTCTCCTAACAACAGAGCAATTGCTACTAATTTGTTCCATTTCTTAAACTTCTGAGGATTTGGTTGAACATATGATCTTTCTAGGAGAAGTGTTACTGTCATCTCTGTGTTTGCTTCAAACTCTACTTCATGGTCATCCCCCCAACCTTAATCAAAATCTCTGGCACTAGGTACCAGAAATTATTTTAACACGTTCTCAAAAAAGGCTTACCATGCTAAGGCATGAGAACCATTGTTGCAAGTTGTAGGTAAAGGAAGATTTGTGCTGGGGTCACTCCAATATTCATCATAATCCTGATTTCTTATTTAGTAGTTCTGTAAGCTGTTGGTATTGTGCTGCAGTTGCCATCTATCCACAGGAATGATAATAATACAAAGACTTAGGTTAACTAGAGAACTATTGACAATGTATAGCATTGTGTAACATGTGAACTGTGCATGGTGATGCATACCTTTAATTATAGGACTCAGGAGTCAGAGGCAGTGGATATCTCAAAACCAGCCTGGTGTTCATAGGGGAGTTGAGGTTTGCCTTATATGCAAGTTCTAGGTCAGCCAAGATCTACATAGTTAGACCTCAAAAATATAATGTACTCAGAATATGAGGTTGGTATTTTTACTATTGTGATAATGATATGCAATCTTCTTTGAATATTTGTTTGATGTCTGTGTAACTGCCTTACTTGTACTATCTCATTTAATTTTCATAGAAACTTTTATTTGGTATGTATTATTGTTCATTTGCCACAGATAAATAATTAGGTGCGAATTTTTAGATGTATAAATCAAAGAAAAAAGGCAAAAAATATTAGCTTTATTGCTATATTTCTTAATTAAAAATGTTATAACCGATAATGGTATCTGAACTTTCATTTTACATTCTAAAAATTGGACAATATAATATTAATGATTAGCCATTAATTTGGGGGGATGCACGAATCAATATTTTTTCCTCTCTTACCATACCATATACTCATTGGTTCATTTATGGCTTATGGTTTAGTAATAGGCAATTTGATTTCTTTATCATGTTTCATCATCTTTAAACTATTTTTACCGATATTCGGTCTATCAGAAGCTGAGTATGAAGGGCACAGTGAATCATCTGTAATATTTATGCTTTTGTTACTGGAGTTGTCGGGGTCAGGATTTGGATCTTGGCAGCCCTAACAAGCTAGGCTCAGCCATCTATTATTAAGGGGCTAATTAAAGAAAAAAGAGTAGTGAAAAAGCAGAGAACAATTTGTTCATTGTGGTCACACTGGGAAGAGAAGCAAATAGAAAGGGGTGCTGATGGATGCCCCACACATCTGCAGGAACTTCAGATTAAAGAAAATCCCTGAGACTTGCACAAGTAAGCTGTGTGGTCAGGGTGTGGGTCTGCTCATTACTGACTCACTGTTACAGCTCCTGTTCTGCTAAAAGGTGGGCTGTGGAGTTGTCAACACATTGTTGTCTCTTCCTGGGAGACAAGCTCCTTTTCTGGTTAGCACCAAGCTTTTCCTTTCTCCTTCTCCCAGCCTGAGCGTTCCAATGTGCACGGATGGGTGAGGGGTGGGGAAAATTTCAGTATCAAGGAGACCATCTGATGGTCAGATGAGGGTCACAGGTGGTTGTTTGTTGGTTAGTTGTTTTTTTTAAAGAGGATCTTCATTTCTCTTAGGATGGTTACAAATGGAACAGAACTGGTTTATTACTTATCTTTTTGTGCCATGTGAATTGATCCTGGGGTTAATTACATATACTAGAGACAACTGTATCTTCAATATAAAAGTTGCTGCATTGTATTTTCTTCAGAAAGATATTCTGGAACCATGTTTTAAAACATTAAAAATATGAAAATATTTCATTTTTTAAATGAAGAAAAGGCTGATGATATCAAGGAGAATAAGTAGGTATAATACTCTGACTGGACTGGGTCATGCACTTCTTAAATGAAATGCTTACATCCTGTTTCTGTGAATTGAAGATTCAGTGCCCTCTGACCTGATGGGGTGGGGTCATGTTCTGAGTGCTTCTAATCACCACCACAACCATCACAGAGAATGAGAATCCAGCTCTTAGGAACCACTCTTTTTATGACTCCTGATATTTCCACTGTCTCCATTATTAGTATCATAGGAGATTCACATCAGCACCTCAACTTTCCTTGCAATAAAATTGAGAATACATAATTCAGTTTTATCTTGTCCTGAGCTTTTAGCAAGCTAAATATAGTTCCCAAATCAGGAATCTTGTGAGGTTAAACAATAATTAAGGGAATAATGACTAGAACTTTTTATATCCTTTCAAATGGAGAGACAGGTACATGGAGAAGATCTTTAGAGGAAACATTGAAACACAATGTCTCAATTAGGATTTTTTTCTTTTTTGGTAGAAACAGAAAAGCACTTCATTGTTACAGATAAAATTCACATAATTTCTTAATTCTTGCTGTATATGATTTTTTCCTTTGGATAGTCTGTGAGTGATCTATTTCTGTGTGCAATTTCAATTTCCAGAAGAACAACCTTTTCTCTTCTTCTATTTCTTACTTTTTTTGATACTTTATTTACATTTCAAATGTTTCCCCCTTTTCAGATCTCCCCTTTGGAACCTCCCTATTCCCTCCCCCCTGCCCCTGCCTCCATGGGGATATTCCCCCACCCACCCACCCACCCACTCTCGTCTTCCCTCCTTGGCATTCTCCTTTACTGGGGCATCTAACACCCTCAGGCCCAATTAAATGTACTTTTCTATTGTTGCATATTATTAGATGTGGTTTACACTCTCTTCCTTTTTAGTATGCAGCTTCTCAGAGAATGATTATGTTCATGTTTTATGTAAATATGTTTTATTGTGCCAATGATTAGTTACATGTTCAGGTTTTCCAATCTTAGTTATATCACTGAATTTTGAAAGAGGACTTTTGTTTTGATGCGTTAGGTAAGCAACTACAATAATTTATGTGGAGAGTGGATGTTTGTAAATGGACAACTGAAGTCAGGAAAGGGAGAGAGGAACACATAGAAGCAGGAGACATAGAGAACAGGGGCATAGAGAAAGTCATACCACGCAATCAGTTTGAGTGAAAGAGATTGTTCAAGCACATTTCTTGGTGGTTAACTCTTGCCTTTACATCAGTTCTCTAGCAGTTTCAAGCAACAGGGGCTTTTAAATGTCAGCAGTAGTCTCCCACTCTCCTTAAATGTCACATTTCCTAGGGATATTCTCACTTCATATAAAGTGTTATGTTATTCTCGTATTGGAAATCATGGGTAACATTTCCTCTTACTACAAAATAAACATATGGTAAACATATCTACCCATCGTACTCATGTGAGCTGGTCTTTGTATCATATTATTTATGGTTCAACATTTCAAACGAGTGTAGACATATTTTTACTCTCTTGTCAGAGCAGTGGAACACTGAGGAAAAAGTGTCAATAGCTCCAAGCCAGGGCATTCTGGTAAGGAGGGTTAGTCCAAATAGGACATCTCTATCCAATCCCTTTCCCCAGAGCTCAGGCAATCCAGCAGAAGCTGAAGCAGATAGATTCTAAGAGCCAGAGGGGATAGAGGATACCAGAAACACAAGGTCCTCTGAATCAACTAAGCAAAGCACACA
Source organism: Rhynchomys soricoides (assembly GCA_019843965.1). Taxonomy (NCBI): domain Eukaryota; kingdom Metazoa; phylum Chordata; class Mammalia; order Rodentia; family Muridae; genus Rhynchomys; species Rhynchomys soricoides. The sequence goes on along the minus strand of JADRCH010000115.1, from coordinate 283,510 downwards.
TGAAGCAGCAAGCAAACGGCCTACAAAGGGTCTGTACTGTGTCCTCTGCATATATATTATAGCTATTGGATTAGTACCTTTATGGGCCTCATGACTATGAGAATAGGTGGGTCTTTGATTTTGTGCCTGCTCTTCCTGTTGGGTTGCTGTGTCCAATTTTGATAAGATAGTTTTTGCTTCTTCTCATATTTTATTTGGTCATAAATTGCTGTTATCTCTTAGAAACCTCAAAAGCTTCAAAACTGCAACATGAGTTTGTGTGGCTAAGGATATCAGGAGGATCTGGGGGAAGTGAGGTTCATGGAGGGGAAAACATGATCAAAAGGTATCAAAATATATTGTTTGAAATATTTTTAAATAAAAATCATCTAAAATAGTTGCAGATTGTTGAGAGACAGTGATTCTTCAAGGTGATGGTCACCAGTGGAGAGGAATTCCATTGTGTAATTCTACATGACTCAAAGTGTTGAGATACCACCCTGAGAAGGTCCTATATTGTTCAATACTGATCTAGAGACTAGAGAACAGAACTACAACCAGTCAGGGAGGTCGAATTTAAACTGTAGCAGCCTCATGGTGAGGAACAGCTCTAGGGAGATCTATGGACAGTGTGAGAACTGAGCAGTGACAAATCCCAAACCACACACACAGCAGAAAGGAACTTAGGTAGGCAGTGAAGTTCAAAAGGTAGCACCACCCTGAGTGTTCTGGAACAGACCTCACCAACTGAGACTAATCCTGGAATCAGCTGTATCTGAACCTGAAGTCCATAGCTAGCTCTGGAGCTGGTTCTCTGCTTGTAGTTCACCGCTACAGAGTCTAAGAACTCTGAACCAAAAACAGATATGTGGCTTCCAGGGTGACTTCTCTGCTGCAGAGTGGAGTGATCAATATCAAGTGGTGATAAGGGCTGGCCTGTAGGAAGTCAGGCTTTCCACCTGTGTGCTTCTCAGTGCTAGGTTACTTCCCTTTCTCCAAACGTACTTTAGAGACACCTTTGAGCCAGAGCATGAATGGAACATTTGAACCAGAGCTGAACATTCTGAGAGTAAGAATTAGGAAGCCTCATGAGGGGGAAAGAACCTGCCTATACCAAAGACTCCAAATTCAAGTGAGATGATCAGAATACATGAAACATGGAGACAAAGAGCAAGGCACCAAAACCCCTTTGAAAGAACCTAACTCCTCAAGTACTGAATTTAAAGACTGTTAAATGGGTAAAATAACCACAAAAATTCAGAAGTTTATTAGTAAAAGTGATCAATGATGTGAAAGAGGAAACAAAAATGTAGATGAATCAGGTCCTAAACCAGAGCAGAGTGCCAGTAGCATGTAGGAAGAAGTCATCAACATGGATGAGAAAATCAGGAACAATGACAAAAAAGTCAGCAGCATAGGAGACACTGATCTGAAGCAAATAAAGCAATACAAAAGAAATGTTGGGAAGGAAACAGCTTCTAAATCATATTAAAAACAAAATAACAGTGAAAAGTGTCTGTGAAAGATTTGACCAAGCAGAAGAGTGACTGGAATGGAGGTCAAGATCAAGGAAATAATGCATTCAAATATCAGTAAAAGAAAAAATAAGGATGACAACAATGTTTCCGAGTGCTTGAATACAATTAAGAGACCAAATCTACCAACTGCTTTCTGATTAGATTGAACTCCCAGTCCACAAGATGAAACTCATACCTCATATAATTATTGGGCCACAAATTTATATGTAGGCAGGTCACAGGCTGTAATGGAGAACCTACTACTATTATCGCTACTAAATGGACTAATTAATAAAGGCTATTAAATTGACTAATGATGAGTTATTGTATCAATAAAACAATACATTTCTAACTCTTCATCTGAGAAAATTCTATTTGCAGTAGATGTTGATTAACAGAAATACCTACAACTGGACAAGGTGTAGAGGATAAGATACTGAAGACTCCTCAGTGCTGAAGGGAGTATATATCTTACATTCTCTGCCCCACTATGGCTTAGGGATGATTGTAGGAGAGGAGCTGAAAGAGTATAAGGAAACATTATCTTCTGGATGCAGCAGGGCAGCTGCATATATGAGCTCACACTGCTTGTGATTGTCTGTATGAAACCTGTGCAAGCCTAAGGTAGACAAAATTGCAGCACGGAGAAGGGAATCAGACAACAGTTCTATCTCTAGCCATGGAACTATTGGTGACTGTTAGCTTCTGGGGAAAGAGAATTTCCCAGAGAAATTCTCTGGGAATTTCCTCTTTAAGGATGTAATACCTGGTGAGTTGGGAACTATTCTGTGGAAGACACCACACTTCCAGGAACATGTGAGCAGCACAATCTTGAAAGTTTTTTGTTGTTGTTCTTGTTTCATTTTGTTTTGAAATTATTGGAATGGGTATAGATCTGGTGTAAAAGTGGCTGAGAATAGTCAGAACACATACAACTCTCAAAGACATAATAAAAAAATAAAAATAAAGAAAACAATTGTAAGAATCCAACAGATAGAAGAAAAAGTTGAGATTAAAAATGAAAAGCAGAGAGGGTATACTGATTAGCATCATCATAGAAAAACATAGCTATATAAAAACAGACCTGGATCCAAACAGATGCTTATACCCCAAGTATGGAATACCTGAGTAAAACTTCTCTGTGGTGAATTACAATCACATTTTCAAAAACAAAGCAATGAAACAATATTAACAACTGTAGGTGAAAAAATGCCAACACATCTACAAAGACAGACACCTCAAGTGATGTCAGACTTCTTATCAACCAATAAGATCAATGCATGGTATTATCCATTTCAAGACCTGGAAGTAAATAAGTGTGAACCAATGTACTAAGAGCAACAATGTTATATTTTAAAATTGATGGTGAAAAGTGGACATTAAAAAATGATAAATCAGTAACAGTGTTAGGTCTTGGGGCCTCCCCTTGAGCTGGATCCCAATTTGGGCCTGTCACTGGACCTCCTTTTCCTCAGGCTTTCTCTATTTTTGACCCTGCTGTTTTTTCAGACAGGAACAACTGTGGGTCAGAGTTTTTGACTGTGGGATGGCAACCCTATCCCTCCAATAGATATTCTGTCTTTCTCCAGGTGGTAGACGTTACAAGTTCACTCTCCCCACTGTAGGGCATTTCATCTAAGGTCCCTCCCTTTGAGTCCTGAGAGTCTCTCACCTCCCAGATCTCTGGAACATTCTACAGGGCCCTCCAACCTCCTACTTCCTGAGGTTGCCTGTTTCCATTCTTTCTGCTAGACCTCAGGGCTTCAGTCCTGTTCCCCCCTCAATATCTGATCATGTTCTCCTCTTCCCCTCCCTGTTCCCTTTCCCACCAAGGTCCATTCCTCTCTCTTCTCCTGACCCCATAATTGCTTTCTTCTCCTTCCCAAGTGGGGTTGAGGAATCCTCACTTGGGCCCTTCAGCTTGTTAACCTTCTTGAGTTCTGTGGATTGTATCTTGGGTATTTTGTACTTTTGGGGTTACTATCCCCTTTTAGTGAGTACATACCATGCATGTCCTTTTGGGTCTGAGTTACCTCACTGAGGATGATTTTTTTTCTAGTTCCATCCATTTACCTGCAAAACTCAGGATGTCCTCATTCTTAATAGCTAAGTAGTATTCCATTCTGTAAATGAACCACATTTTCTATATCCATTTTTCTGTTGTAGCACATCTGGGTTTGTTTCCAGCTTCTGGCTATCACAAATAAGGCCACTATGAACATAGTGGAACATGTGCTCCTGTGGCATGGTGGGACATCTTTTGGTTATATGCCCAAGAGTGGTATAGCTCAGTCTTCAGGTAGATCTATTTTTAATTTTCTGAGGAACCTCCAGATTGATTTCCAGAATTGTTGTGGTGTGCTTACAAACAGGAACCTAGCATGACTGCCCTCTGAAAGGCCCAACAAGCAACTGAAAGAGTCGGAGGCAGATATTTACACCCAGCAATTGGACGGAAGCTGCTGACCCTTGTCATTGAATTAGGGAGAAGTTGGAAGAAGCTGAGGAGAAGAGTGACCCTGTAGGAAGACCAGTAGTATCAACTAACCTGGACCCCAGCGATCTCTCAAACACTGAGACACTAACCAGGCAGCATACACCAGATGATATGAGGACCCCAATACATATGCAGCAAAGGACTGCCAGGTCTTGATTCAGTGAGAGAAGATGCACCTAATCCTCAAGAAACTTGAGGCCCCAGGGAGTGGGGACATCTGGGGTGGTGGGGACATCCTCTTGGAGATGGGGCAGGGGAAGTATGGAATGTAGAACAGTCCAAGGGTGGACCAGGAGGGGAATAAAGTCTGGACTGTAAAAAAGGATTAAAGAAAGAAAGAAAGAAAGAAAGAAAGAAAGAAAGAAAGAAAGAAAGAGGAAGAAAGAAGAAGAAAAAGGAGGAGGAGGAAGAGCAGGAGGAAGAGGAGGAGGAGGAGGAGGAGGAGGAGGAGGAGGAGGAGGAGGAGAGGAGGTAAACAAGGCAGTTCATACCTACCAAACCAGAACTGCAGAGGGCTCTAAAAGGGATACTACCCTAGAGGAGGATGAAAGTCTCAGTCACAAGAACACAAGAATATATTCTAGGATAGAATCAAGGAGAACAGGAGAGCTTCGGGGAAGTCTAATATGGCTAACACAAGTGAACAAATCTTCACCATTATGTGGGTCAAAAACTAAACAACAAAATTACAGACATGAGTTAATATTTCTTAATAAAGTCCTCCATGTTGAGAAACTCTCCCATAAGGAGATGGAGACTATCTGATTGGCTGGAAAGACAAGAATCAACTGTTGTCTCCAGTAGGCTTCAGTGGCAAAGACATACAGAAGCTGAGGGTCAAGAACAGAAAAAGTTTACCAGGCAAACAGAAGCCAAGACCAAACTCTTAAAGATATTCTGTGATCCAATAATGCTGAATTTAAACTAATATTATTCAGAAGACATTAAAGAAGACAACTATATATTAACAAAGAGAAAATCATTAAGAACTGTTGTATGTTTATATGTGGAAAATGTAAGCATATAATATAGTGTCTTGTAGTTTCGTAGTGCTAACAGCAACAGATACAAAATGATTCAGTAGATCCTGGATTCAATAGTATTTTTAGGAATCAATTCGGGGCTGAATGAATGGTTCAGAGGTTAAGAGCACTGGCTTCTTTTGCAGATTTGTATTTGAGGCCCAGCATCCGCATAGTGTTTCACAAGTCTGTTTCTCCAGTCCTTGGAGATCCAATATCCTCTCCTTGCCTTTGTGAGTACCACATGGTGCATGTGGCTATTTCAATGAACTTCCTTTTGTTATTTTTACACACTGTTATGAGAATTAAATATCCCCAGTAATTGATTCCTATCTACCCTGAATCCTTCAATGTAAGGACGCATGGACATATATCCACAGGCAAAATACACATTAACATTTAAAAATATATGAGAAATCCATATTCAGAATTCATTTGATATTAAACTTGACCCCCAGTTTAATATTGTAATTAATAAATTCATCTCAACATTTATTTCTTTATTCTTTAGATGGTTCTATATACAAGTTATATTCATAGGGCTTTTATTTTGTCATCAAATTCAAGCTGGTAATTTAAAATGGCACACTCTATTTCATCATTTAATGAGATTGATTGACAGGGATACAATCTTATTTCTCTGTAGAGTACTTTATCAATTTGCATATGATCTTAGACTATCTCACATGGTATTTTTTAAAAGTGTTTGATATAAAACAAAAAAAAATTATGGAAGATTGTAAAAAGTCATCCTAAATTTACCTCCTTCTGTCTGGGACTCATAATCCCCATCCAATCCTTCTTATCAATTTCTGTCATTACTCTGTATGGTAGATGTTTCTGCTTCATCAACTCTGGGCTTTATCATAGATACAAAATTCAAAGCAGAAGTCTTAAGTAGCCACTGTGGCTGTTATAATGACCTTCCTTTTTTTGTTTTACACACTGTTGTGAGCCTAGTGAGTGCTTCTTCTGTGTTCTGGATCCTTCAATGGAAGGATGGTGCACATGGAGCAGCGAACAGGAGGGACCAACATGAAATATGAGTAAGAAATAAACATGTGGTCTTGTAAGCTAATGAGATACATGAGTGGTTACCCCAGTCAGCCAGCTAATACAAATGGCTGCTTGTATTTTTATCTCTAGGAAATTTTAATTCGAATGATTTTTGTTTAGTAATAAAGGCAAGACAATGGCTAGGTATTTTAGAATAAAAATTTGCTTAATTGCATTTTAGAACTATTCTGTTTTCAACATTAACATAATAGTCATAAATACTATTTTCAATTTGTGAGTATTTAGAGAAAAGTTCTATTATTCTTAACTTTACTATTTTGTGATTATAAAAATACAGTTTTTGCTTTTCAATGACATTATTTTCAGTCCAAATGGCAAACACTTTCTAGTATAATTCTTTTTATCAAGTACTGTCCTGGACTGGCTGGGGCCATATTCAGGTATTCTGTCAATAGCTCTATAGTTTGTTTATGATGGCTTCTCAACAGCACATTCCTGTGTTCTATTCCTGCCAGCTCCAAGCTCAACACATTTCAGGTCATTGCACACTAACCACCTCCAACCTCAGCCTCAGCTTTTCTTTGTTGCTTTCTGTTGTAATGTTTCTCCAAGTTTGCTTTTGCGTTTTCACACCCATGCTGCCCCTCAGAACATAATATTCTGTGGTTTTGCAAAGTTGCTACATCTTACATATGAATTTTACCTTTTTATTATATCCCTAAAATTTTAATATCACTAAGAAAGATACTTCAAATCTCCATGTAAAACTCTAAATCCGTATATGTCTTTAATGAATAAGATAATGCTTTTAGGCAGAGTGACTTGGTCCTGGTTATGTAATATTCAATTTAGTCATCCATTACCTACTCTCTGGTAATTCTTTCAATGAATAGTGAGGGGTTTCTGTTTTTATACATAAGGCACTGAAACAGGAGTGGGAAAGAAAGAGAAAAATATAGCGATCTTACCTGTTTTTATTCCTAGCACTCCAGAGTCTTGGGTAGGAAGATCTCAAGTTTGAGTATAACCTGGAATACACAGCAAAACCAAACCAAACCAAACCAAAATCCCCTCACCCACCTCTGACAAACAAAGCAAAACAAAACAAACAAACAAAAACAAAACCCACAAACCAACCAAACAAAAACCGAACCCCAAAGCTAAACCAAATTTGAAAACAGGAGAGATCTAATAGAACCAGTGTGTGTGTGTGTGTGTGTTTCTAAATAAGTAAATTTTGAATGTTCTAAAAAATAAAGATTTTTAATGAACAACATTAGGAAAAAATGATTTTATTCATAGGAAAAAGCTTGGAGTGATGCCTGAGTTATCCTTGGGATTAGCCCAAAAGTTCGAAATACCCAAGAGTCACTTCACAGCAACAGTAGGGTGGAGTGTGAGGTCCCAGATGGAGGACGTGGAGAAGGGACTGAAGGAGCTGAGGGAGTTTGCATCCCCAGGGAGGCAGCAACAGTGGCAACTGGCCTGACCCCCTGATACTCCTGGAGACTGATCCACCAACCAAAGAATACACATGGAGGGACCCATGGTGCTGGCCATATATGCGACAGAGGACGGTCTTGTTAGCCATCAGGGGGAGGAGAGGCCCTTGGGCCTGAGAGTGTTAGATCCCCCAGTAGAGGAGAATGCCAAGGAGGGAAGATGAGTGTGGGTGGGTGGATGGGTGGAAGAATACCCCCATAGTGGCAGGGGGAGTAGAGAGGAAATGGGGAGGTTCAAAAGGGGAGATGTGGAAAGGGGGAAACATTTGAAATGTAAATAAAGTGGGAAAAATAAAAAAAAATTAAAAATTAAAAAAAAAAAAAGAAAAAAAGAAAGTGAGGGGATGCTTTCCCTATGCAAAACTGAACTTCTGATTTCCTGTCACTTGGATGCTTAACTCTTTTCAGTGAATTACTGTCAGCAACACATCTGCTCTGCAACCCACTAAGCTCTGTGTTTTAAGAAAGTGACTTCCTAATGATCCGATGTCATATTAAGTGGCGTAGTTTACAAGAATTCCAGAGAGCAAATATAGAGAGATAATAACTATAATAAAGAAACTGAAATGTTCATATGTTTGACTTAAACATTCTATTACCCGCATTTAACTCTCCAGAAATAATTCCACAACAGAACAAAGCAGCACCAAATGCTTGTTGCAGAATATAAAATAGCAACAAGAAAAAAAGCTGCCGAAAGCCTCCATTACAATGACAAAAAGAACGATAGGGTAAATTATGCTACATCAAATTAAGGAGAAAATATTCATGGACTGAAGTGAGTAGCTGTGAAAACCATACAGAAACCCAGGTAGCTATGCTCTAGTAGTTACATTAAGGAACATTATAGACGTGTTTGCAATAGAGACAGCAGCCTTGCAATGTATTTTGTATTATAAAAAAGGCATAAAGGCAATTTGCAATACGTAAAAGAAGCTGTTGCTATATGGTGGCTTAAAGAGTTATTTTTTTCTATTTGCTAAATATTGCTTAACAACATATAAAGCTCCAGAGGGAAGTGTGGTCATGCAGCTATAAAATGCTTGTACACCTTGTTCTGGCCTCTCAGGCTTAAAACACAAAATTTGTCAATAATTTATCTGCACCTAGAAATTCTAAGATATTAATAGATAGCAGAATTCCTGAGATCCAAACAGAGAAAAATAACACAAAGAAAGATCAGATGGCTAACTATCACTCTGCATGTGTTAAATTCAGTCATTTGAAAATTATTCCTTTGGGCCCTAAACCTATTTGACATGAACAGATTCCTATTAAAATATAAACGGTACTTGGAAAGCCAATTCCTTGAGGCATTATTGACAATATCTTTGCTATGCAATGGTAAAGCCCATAATTTTATGGCAAAAAGCCTAGAGATAGGTGGAAATGCAAATGAAGGGAAAGCAAGTGGAACAGAGGGAAGGGGCTGTGTTGAATCCAGAATGCCAAGGAGCTGTTCCCCGGTGAACATGGTGCCCAAGGTGAGTATCATGTTTGCATGTTTCAAATCACACAGAAATAGCTCTGTATCAGTCTGTCATCTAGTGATCATATAGTTTATTTTAAACAAATCCCTCTGAGAGGCACAGCAAGGCACACTGTTTAATACAGACTAAACAGGAAACTAGAATTAGATAACGCCTCTTAGTGAAAAACCAACGGGAACAAACAGTTACAACCAAAGCATCAAGTTCTCATAGTATATAAACTTGTTCCTGTGAGGCAAAGCCTGATAGAAATCTTTTCTCAGGCTGCTTTTGTTTCCACGCAAAGATGACTAAATTCATTGCAATATATGTACAGTGGAGAATTTCTCAATCACTACTATGCTGGGAGTCACCCTCATAGAATAGTATATCTTCTGCCCAGTTGTGAACTTGCATCTAAGTACTAATGAAACTTGTTTCTGAACCAAGCTTAGATGCTTTTCTCTTGATCAGCTTGTCATAAGAAATTGTCATCTGGACATAGTAATTGGTTGAAGAAGAGTTCTGGTACACTCGTAATGACATGAAGATCTCTGCTGCATGTTTATGCAGTTTATAGGTGAGTGCTTCTTTGTGCTTGATCCCAGATTTGCCATTATCCTCTCAGTAGAAATATGTTGGCTCATCTATGGGCCAATACATGACTGCTGATTTGAAAACAATCAAACCATAATGGACAGACACAGCTTTAGGATTTCTTAGCATACTGTGGACAACATTTTTGTCTTAGCACCAAATGAGATGTACTTTATAGTCCTTTCTTTCTCTTTAAAAGACACCCCCTTTTATTTAAAATAGATCCTTTTCTCATCCAATATATCCTGCTTACAGTTTTCCCTCCCTCATATCCCTCTCATTCCTTCTGACCTCCCTTATGATTTAGATCCATTTCATTTTTCTCTCTCAGGAGAAAAGAGCAGGCTTCTAAGGGGCAGCCACAAAGCTTAACAAAACAAAATATAATAAGTTAAAGCAAAGATACCATGTCAAAGTTGGACAAGACAAATCAACAAAAGGAAAAGAGAAAGAAGAGAATGCACAAGAATTAGGAACTGGTTTATTGTGAACCTGAGAGAGTGGTACCTAAAACTGAGGCAGAGTAAAGTCTCATGTAATAGCCAAGTTTATTCAGAGAACATCAGACAATTTATGCTTTGAGAGTTAAGAAGTGCCACCCAAGTAAAGTATGCGAGCACAAGGAAGTCACCTGTGGCAAAACCATGTTTTTCCATAAAAGCGTATGAGCAAACAGCTGAAGTGATCTCACTATCTGGTACATCTGAACAGAGCATAAAACCACATTCCAAGAATAATTCCGTGTTTTGAAGAAACTGAGGCCATAAGACTATCAGCTTGTTTTCTCACAGGAACTCAGAACTCTCAGCTCATTCTTGGACTGTGTTCTGACAGATACCAACTCATTCACACATTCAAGAGTCCCGTAAAAGTACGTAACTAAAAGCTTAATATAAACACAGAGGACTTGGTGCAGACCTGTGATTGGCCCATGATTTCTGCTTCAGTCTCTGTTAGTTCCTAGGAACTTTTCTTAGCTTATTTAGAGATCCTAGCTTACTTGGTGTCCTCCATTCCCTCTGACTCTTTCACCCTTTCTGCCTTCTCCTCCAAGTTATGGGTTTCCTGTGCTCTGAGGGGTGTGATTTGATAAAGACATCTCATTTAGATTGGTGTGCTCCAAGGTCTCTCACTGTGTATACTGTCTGTTTGTGGCTCTTTGTATCTTTTCCCCATCTACTGTAGGAAGAAGTTTCTCTGATGATGGCCAAATATGGCACTGAGCTATGAATATACCAGAATATCATTAGGAGTTATTCTTATTGCTAATATATTTTTAGACCAGTATTATTTGGTTTTTCCATAGGTCTATGGACAATCTAGTCTCTGGTTCTTTGTCACCTAAGCAGTGTCAGTTATGGGTTTCATCTCATGGAGTGAGCCTGAAGTCAAATCAGATTGGTTACTTTCACAAGCTTGCTATGGTGTATTTTGTAGGCAGGACACATTGAAGATCAAAGATTTTGTGGTGGGGTTGGTGTTTGTGTTTCTCTTTTGGTAGCCTGAAGAGTACCTTCCCATATCAAAGAGAGTAGAATGTAAGAGAGATGGTTCTATCTAGGTACCAGCTCAATCTTTTCATGCTCAGTAGGTGTGTGGGTGTGGTCTATTCATCCTCCGTGTGTTTGTGGGACAAGAGATGGCCGTTTGGGACTCTGTCTCCCTCATTATTTAGAGTCTTCATTAGAGTTGCCTTCATATATGTTTTTGGAAGTGTGCATTGTACTCAATTTTCATACCACCTCTTTCAAACACAGGTGCCGCAACATTATCCAAGACCTTTAACAGTTTGTTTGCTGTATGATTTTTTCATCCTAGGCAGAAGAACTGCTGCCTAAAGGTCTAGTGGAACCCTTCATGTTTTGAGTTTTGTAAAATTTCTGAGATTTCATTGTTTCACCAAAAGTATTCCTGTCTTCACAGAATTGAGGCCTTGGTTGAAGTTTTGTTTGTTTGTTTGTTTGTTTTTGTAGTAGGTTAAAACTTAGACTTTTTTCTCCCTATGCAATGGATTGGAGATACTTCTTAATATTTTGATTTTATTTGTTATTGTTACATGTGTTCCTCAAATGCATGGGTGAGTGTAGTCAAAGGGATGCTATGGCATGAAGAAAAGTCAGATGGAAACTTTTCAGGAGTTAGTTCTTTCCTCATACCACGATTTTCAGGACATGAAATCAGACCATCTATCTTGTACAGTCAGTGATGTGGCTCTCTGAGCCATCTTGGCAACGAGAGATGCCTTCTAAGCTACCAAGTAGCCCCCAGGCTCTCAGGCATAATCATCAGTTAGTGACCAAAGGCTCTCACCTTCCGTTAGTGTTTTCTTAGCATCTATTTTCCATGGTAATAAGAAGGTAATTGTATTGTTCTTACAACTCTATTTTCCTTTATTTCCCAGCTGTTTGACACACTGTACAACCAATATACTTTCTTTATTTGCACATGATTCCAGTTATTGCTGGTGAGAGAGTTTACATTTGGATTACTGCTTAGGCCAGGGACTTTTGTACTGTGTTGGATAGTAGCAACACATAGTCCTTATCGGCTTTATCCCCATTTTATTTTAACATTTTAATGAAAGTGCATGCAATATTAAATTTGTATTAGGTTCAAACTTACTTTCACATTGTATTCTACAGAGGGAATGATAGAATGGTATTTTAAAAACAATTTTAGGACTTTTATGTAAATACATCTTTGTAGTGTTTCCTTTGATGGTTTTTAGTGTGAACTCTGCGCAGGTGGGTGCTTTGTCACAGTCAAGGCAGATGGTTTTAAAAATTATTTCTTTTTTGAGATTACTAAAATTGTTTCTGCTTTTCTTTGTTGACATCCAAACTCTCCAAGAACTTGACAGTAAGACTCTTTTGCTGAACATAGCACACACTTTGGTCACTGGACATGAAGAAATGACAATGATATTGACCAGGAAGCTTCTTCAATGCTGGGCATATTTCATAGTACCAGCAAGTGCTATGAATGTTGTAAGGAGAAAGGTTATGATCAATCTTACTCAGCTGTCAACCTGTGAGCTGCTGTAATGACCTGAATGACAAGAAGAACTGATGGGCACAATAGTGGCATGAATACTTTGGTGGTAACCAAATGCTTTCTGATTGATTTTAAGGTCCACACCACAGGAGAAAATACATGTCTGGTACTATAAATCTGGCCAAGAACCTATAGTTGGGACATTCATCAGCCCTATGGGTGAAACTATTGGTATTGTTTTGTTAAATCAACATAGTATTAACCTATTTTTTACATTTGTATCTATATTTATAGATTACTGCTGCTCGCAGATCCCCTTAAAATGTTTCTTTGTACAGTGGACAGTGAACAGCTTCAGAAACTCACAACTGAAAAAGGACAGAGAATATGTGTGCAATGCTTAGCCACAGATGGGACATCCCTCACATTTAACTAGGCATTTTGATGCGTTTTTCAGATAGCCTTTTCCCTATGAACTGTCCCAGATGTGTTCTCTGAGGGGCATACTCTGAAATGCAGTTTTAACAAGCATACCTTCTGCCCAAGATTGGGTTATCTTTTCTCCGGCTTTTGTGAATTTTTATATTTCCGATTCCAACTTCACAGGTTTTGCTATGAATATATTAATAATACACAGCTCCAAGGTTGTTGAACTAAAAATTTCAGGAAAATCCTCAAACCGCTATCATGAAAATAAATTAGTTAAACAATTACCTGTAAGAACAACTTTTATCAGTGTAAACTGGTACATGGACACTTTCCACATGTACAATGTCAGATGTATTTACATGAATATAACTGGCAAACTAATGATAATTAGAAATGTGCATATAGATTTCTGTCAAAAAGATTTCTGTGAGCTGTTAAAATTCATAGAAACTTTCTTATAACCATACCCAATGATCCCTATTATAGATTGTCCAGTTATAGGCAGTTTAATGAAGGGTTGGGCAATATTTGTAGCTTTGGAACTATATTTTCCCCAGGCAAGTGGTTGCATGTTTAGTTGTGTGCCTCAAGTATTCAACTTAACAGTAGATAAATTGATTTACATGCTTATTCACTTCTTGAGAGCAATATTAGTAAAAATCATAACACCCATGAAGTTTTTGGAGATTTTTTTAATGATAAATGTAATATACATACATACATACATACATAGTATTACTAGTAAAAATGTTATTCTTATTAACTATCTTTCATAATTATAAGCTAACAATGATTTAAAAGCATTTCAGTAATTTTTAAAAAAAGTGTCATTGTTTTGGTGTTCTTTTACTGATTAATCTCATTTTTGATTTATTTAAGAACTCACCTCTTCAATTACTTCATGATTAAAATGTACTATAATTTTAGAATCAAAACTTTGAAAGTACAAAAGAATATTTTAATGCACCACTAATTAAAAATGATTTAATCAAGAGTTGAAAACTGTACTTTAAAGATACTTTATTCAGGGTGTAGGTTGGTGAATTTAGAGATTATCCAGAATGAATAAAAAAAAGAATAAAAAGGTTAGCTAGAAGAGACATACCATAATACAATAGGCATGTGACTAAGGCATCGCTTGTCTTGGGTCATTTATTTGAGACGTGGATTTTTTTTTATAAGAGCACCACCCACCTCTAATAGTTACATGGTCACACAGAAATACACAAGGAGACAAAGTGTTAACAATGGTTAACATCCCAAACAAGCTTTGTTTAGTCCTTAGTTCTTGATATCGTTCACTTTTTCTTATTTCTCCTTTCTCTACCTTTTTTTCTGCCCCAGGAGACCCTTGTGGTCCTCATACATTTTCCTCTTTTATGGATACTTGGGTTGACTTTTCAAGGTGATCTCAGGCAGAACATATGAAGACTGAATTCTGGAAATCAATGTCCAATGTTATCCTTTTGACTGACAAGTGGTAGTGACTTCATTATTACTGTGTTTATAGTGTTGCCTGTTCAGAATTGTTCAATGGTTTCTTTATTAATCTCTGGAAATTGATCTGATGTGGCCATTCACTTACTTCTGCTGAAATCACTGCCCTCTTTACGCTCTCCTGATTCAAGGCCTTTAACACCCTGATCCTTAACTGGAATGGGTTTTCCTACTTTCTTCACGTGGTTAGCCTCCATTTGTTTCTTCGGAGATGTCTTTCATTATCCATCATTCTAACTACAGTAAAAGATGTTTTTAAATCAATGACAGAGCACTCTTTAACATTTATGATTGCATTTGCTTTTTAGATTTCTTCTTGTCTCTTTCAGCACCACAGTTGCATCCTAAGGCCAGAGAGCTTGTCTGTCTTGCGTACTGTTGTGTGAATCCCCAGTAACTAGAATAGTACGTAGTGCACATGAAAGATAATCAATGCATCTAAAGTACAGAGAATGCCTACTTCTTGCCTTGAATTGAATTAAATGTTTTGTGCAATTAATCCTCATGATAAATGTGTATATTTGCATGAGGTTGTAATTATTTTTCTAGTTTGGCTCAATGTAGACTCAAATGGTCAAAAGATCAGCACTTTGCCTTTGAGAGTGACTTAGGGAGAGAGCCATAAAACATGGACTGTGCTCACCTGAGCAATAGGCTGCTTTTAAGACTGTCCAAGTAAACACCTCCTTAAACTCCAATGCAGAGAGAAACCTTGGGGAGCCACTCGGTGTTGACAGTTTTTATTTACCAAATGTGGCATTTGACTTAGTTGATATCTGAGTCTCATTTTGTGAACTTTTAGTTATAAAAATCAGTAAGCTGTATTGGTTTATACTTTCCCAAACTGAAAGCAATACTGAACAAAACACTATCTCATGACCTAACATACTAGTCCCAGTTTCTCCCGATCCCCACTGTAGGCTAATGGGTGCAAGAGTATTATTCATATTGCCCTTTAGTAACTTTTTAAAAAATTGAACAAAATTTAGGTCTCAGATAAAACAATTTCTCACCTGTATTTTGCATCAGTTTGCAGAGGATATTGCATTCCCACAAGTGAGAGTGGTCCCTTTATTTTCTGTGATGTTTAAGAATACAGACACTACCATGTTTCCTGATTCTCAATACAAAACAACCTACAATGAAAAGTCACACAGCTTTACTGTGTATTTCCTTATTGTATACTTACACTAATATTTGCCAAAGCATATTCTATACAACACCTATCTTATAGGATGCATTCTCAGTACAGTGGTTTCCTGATCAAATAAAAAAATAGAAACTCTGTATACACCATTTCTACTAAATTCACTAAATACTTGAGTACATAACCTATTTTTAAAAATTCTTGAATTAGAAATTCTGTTACTCTTATTTCAGATAATCTTTACATCATCTCTGGAATACCTATTAACATGTTACATAAAAAGTTTATAGAACAGTTTTAGGGATGTACTTCTATAAGATTATTAAAGGCTATATTTATTTATTGGCATAAATATTGTTTTAAACATGTGAGAAGTTTTGAACTTAAAGCAACCCATAGTAAATCCTAAGCGATATCCTTTACCATTGTTGGAGAAGTAATATTATCATGGACAATTTTATTATTTTTACAGTTTACATTTGCTCTGTAGTATTTGTGGATTCTGTTTCTATGACAGTTTCTCTTAATAATTTCCCATATCTAATAGAAGCATTCTGCTATACAAAATGTAGAAGCAGATTGATTACTTGTGGTAAAGATGACAGTTCTTGTATTATAAGCGAGAAATGTCATTTTAAATTGCTAACCAATGTTATCTCTATAGATAGAGTGGTTTGAGTTTCTTCATTTATCATTGAAGTGACTTTGTGAAAAATGAAAGTAAAGAACAGAAAACTATCACTGTGAGTTATAAAATATTTAAATACAATACTAATCACAGACTTAAGAAGTGAAGGTCTTTTTTTTTTTTAAAAAAAAAAAAATAAGAGACTTCAGTTTTAGCTAGAAAAATTTTAACACAATGATGCTATTGAAATTTACCTTTCGGAGGGCTTGGAGAAAGGACTGAAGGAGCTGAGGGAGTGTGCAACCCTAGCGAGGTAGCAACACTGGCAACTGGCCTGACCCACCATACTTCTGGAGACTGATCCACCAACTAAAGAATGCACATGGAGGGACCCATAATGCTGGCCACAAAGACTGCAGAGGAGGGTCTTGTTACCCATCAGGGGGAGGAGAGGCCCTTGGGCCTGAGGGTGTTATATCCCCCAGTATAGGAGAATGTCAAGGAGGGAAGACAAAAGTGGGTGGGGGGTGGGGTGGGGAGGTGGGTTGGCGAATATTCCCATAGAGGCAGGGGGAGGGCGGAAGGAATGGGGAGGTTCCAAAGGGGAGATCTGGAAAAGGGGAAACATTTGAAATGTAAATAAAATATGAAAATAAAAAAAAAATAAAATTTACCTTTCTAGTTAATGTAGTATTAGGTTCTACTCTTCCTATATTTCATTATTTCTAAGCTCTCTAGTGCACAGATCATGTAAACAGCTGCTGCTGTATTTTCCACTGGTTTTCTATTTCTCCACCTTTTCCCTAAACAAATGCTGCTGGAAGCTATTTTCTCTGTGTGATACAGAAAGGGCAATCGTTCTTATTACAGAGAGGCAAACAGAGTTAGGTCCTTTAAGCTCCCCTCAGTCCTTTGTATCTCTCAGTAGCTGCACCCATGCCTGGTGGCTGTCATTTTCAAAAAGTAGAAACTGAGACATGGTTATGCTTGTCATGAGTTTTCTATACAGAAGTCCATCTGGTTTTATGTAGAGTTTTCTATACATGAAATAGCTGTGCATATTAAATTGTCTTTAGGTGATTAGTTGAATAGCGTAGCTTCATAACTTGAATAAAGGTGATCTGGAAGAATAACCAAAACCTTTTAAGGCATGGCAAATTATTTATTCACTTAACTTCAGGTTCTTTTGCTTGTGATAGAACATCTTCAGTTTTTGTGCTGATGAGCAATTCCCTGCTGAGTTACAAGATCATCCTGGCAGAGTTTTGCTCCTGCCAATGGGATGGAATGAAGATAAAAGTGTGGAAGTGAATTCCAGCAAGTTTTATTTTTAGGGGCTTCTAGGTTGGAATTAAGTTATTGCCATAAGAGTGGAAATTTACTGACACTTCACTATAGGCAGAAAAAATAGTGTCTTCTGAAAAATATTTAGAAGTATATATATATTTTAAGTATTGTGTAGACTTGAAAATTGTCACTTGGACATAATTCCCCAGGAAGAAAAGTGCATTGTTAACACTCAGATGCAGAAACACATTTTAAATTGTAGATTCTAGATTTTCCAAGTTACTTTGCCATGGGTCAGTAGCCTTTTGTGAAAGCAGACAGCAATGATCTGGATTCTGAAAGTGGAGGGATTCACAGAGGGCTGGTCCAGGATTTTCTTCATTTAAAACCTTGCCAATGGCTTATTTATATGTTAATCCTCATGTTCATGTGGAATCTGCTCAGTCCTTGTTCATTTCCCAAAGGAAGTAAGACACAGGCTACATACAGTACTAGTGACAATGTATCTGGTAATTAGAAGTTATTGAAGTTATTGATAATAAAGAATGTATAATGCACTCTACAGAATGTGTGTGTGTGCGACAGAGAGAGAGAAAGAAAGAGAGGGAGAGAGAGAGAGAGTCATAAAACTATAAAGGGGATCATTTGCTTAGAGGAAGTAATCTTAAGGGAAAAAGAGAGGGTCATGTGATACACATGATGAGAAAACAGAAAAGGTGATAAAGAGAATTATCCAGAGGGTCAGGGATCACAAAGGAGAATTATAGGAGAAAGGAGCAAATCAAAACAAAGTACATGTATAAAAATGTCACGATAAAACCAATTACTTAGAACTGTATAAACCAAAAGCAAAGAGTTTGGATTTTAAGTGTGAAAGGAAGCTGCTGAAAGATGTTAAATGCAGTAATGGTCTGGTCTGTCTGAATTTTTAAATGCTTCTGACTGTCTGATATATAGGTGGAAAGACAGCATCTGCTGCAGATGTAACAACTGTCAGAGACTCAGAGACAGATAATGTGCAGAGAAGTTGTGATTTCATTAAATCCCAGATGAGAAGGATGACAAGGTTTATTATCAGATTGCTGGTAAGAACAAGGGAAGTCAATGACAAATGCACAGACTTTGCCCTGAATAGTTGGGTATATATTAATGCTTATTTCTGACATGGAAAAAATGTGAGTTATACAGGATTTGAAAGTAAATCAAGAATTTGATTTTCTATGTTATGATTGCTATGTTCATGAGATGTCAAAGGCTGAAGACCGAATTAGTGTTTTGAGCAAAGAAAGCACTTGAAGGAAAAGTTAGGAATAGAGATTTACAAAACACAAAACTACCAGTGTATTGATTTTAAACAACAGAGACAAATAGAAGCGCTAAGGGAATAAATGTATGTAAGAGAAAAAAAGAGCAGTGAAGGCTAGAAGACACATCCTTGATAGAATAAGGTTGCCACAAAGGAATAACGAACTCCAAAGAGATCGGTCAAATGTTCTGTCTAAAGCCATTTGAAGAAACTGTTTCAGGGAAAGACGAGTGTAGATTGAGGGGGAGGAAGATGAAAGGCTTGTAGGAAGTGATCATTTTCACAACATGAGAATCAGAGGTTTTAGGGAAATGGTGCTGATGAAGATCTGCCTTGGACAAAAAGGTGCAAAATACAAACAATTAATCCTAGGATAATTACACTGCAGGGAAGGAGGAGAAATGAATGTGTTGGTAGAGAATGAAGATTCAAGAATTTATGTAATTTTTGATCTAGTCCAGCATTCACAGGGTGTGAATAACATATCCAGAGGCAAGGTTATTGCAAAGTTGAAGGGCCTGAGAAGATAAGGGTTGTTACCTTTGCTAATGTGCAGTACGAACGAGGGCCAAGCATTAAGTGAAGTCTGAGCCACCAACCAGGCAGCATACACCAGCTGCTATACAGCAGAGGACAGCCAGGTCTGGCCTCAGTGAGAGAAGATGCACCTAACCCTTGAGAGACTTAAGGCCTTGAGAGTGGGGAGGGCTGTTGGGGTGGGGATGAGGGGCTGGGGACATATTCTTGGAGACGGGGGTGGGGGAAGAGGTATGGGATGGGGAGTCGGGGTGCATACTGGGAGGGAATGAAGACTGGATTGTAAAAAAGGATTAAAGAATAAAAATGTATAGTTTCTGGTGGACTGTGGATTGTTGAACTGGAAGGATGTATGAGTTCACTCTAAAATGATTCCATTTTCTCCCACTGACATATTATTCAAGGGCATTTGGCTAGAGAAAGGAAGATTTGGTTCCTCTAGGAGATAGGAAAAGGTAGCAGATTATCATTTTTAAAGAGAGTCCATGAGACTGAGCGAGTACAGGCTGGTGGCAGGGCAGCATTAGGGGCTTCTTTCAGATTTGAGATTCTTGAGTTAGATGCTTTTGTGCTGGCCATATTTATTTACAGGAACATAGTCAGAACATTCAGACAAATCGATCTTGTCAAACTTAAGTTTGTCCAGGTGAGTTTGACATCTCAAGGTAGGAAGTTAAGAATGAAAAGGGGAGGGGAAAGAAAGGTGGATTGTAGAAACTCACTTGGTGGAAATGCACAGTAGAAAATTGAGAGAATCAGTAGCACTTTTACACATTTTCTATTTTAGGCTTAGTCTTTCTGAATTCCATTCTGGACTGTTTTATCTTTATGTTGATTGATAGACAGTAGGGTAGATCTGTCAAGCAAGAGATCTCAGCTCCTCCCAGTTACCTGGTATTCTCATTTGTCTGTCTTCTCAAATTGCCAAGATGTTACTCATGCCTTAAAGAATGCCAAATCCCTCTCAAACTCTTTTTACTATCTTGTGTTCTCCCTCTCTCTCCCTCCACCTCCCTTTCCCCTTTTCTCTCCTAGTATCACGAACTGGAATGACAAGTAGATCCCAAATTAGTTGGTCAAATAAGTCAGAAGGTTATTTTCTCCCCAAATAATCCCAGAACAAGTAGCTCAGGGTTTTGAACTATAAGTGTTTGAACTATTGGTGTTTTAAACTATTAGAGTTTATTAGTGATATACTGAGAACTATTTATTTATCATAAAGACACAAAGTAAGGAAAGCCATTCATGCAGGTATCTGCCTAGTCAAAATAAAACCATGCAAAACTTAAAGTAAAAATTGAAACTGAACCATTTGTAAGATCATTTAAGGTTGTTTTTAATACAAGTGGTGCATTTATTATTTTAACATACATAGAACTTCATATTTATAGCTTTGAGCCTAACATATTATACTATTAGATTGTATTTTTGTATTGCTACTTTGTATTGATTGTGGCAGCTTTTACGTTTAAGCAGAGTTTTGATAAATATTTTAAAATGATACAACAATATTTTCTGTTGTCAAGTGGGTATCCTCTTGTTTAACAGAAAGCACAAAAATCAGATTATTTAACTTAACTACTCTAAGGTGTAAGTGGTGGTGGGAGCCACCTACACAGTAAAATGCTGGCAACTGGGATCATGGAGTAAGAGGAGATATATTTGTATTCGGGTTTAACCATACTTTTTATTTGAATATATGTATTCTTAATTATTTTTCTACTCTTAGATCTTGTCTCTGTACAATCTGTGTTTCTCCAGTGCATTGCAGACTTTATGACTTCTGCATCCCTAATGTATTAGGTCCTCTGAAAGCAGTAATTTCCAGTCTGACTAGCAAGGTACAGTGTCAAAAAGGTAAGTTCAATGGCATGTTTTCATCAGACTTGACATTCTAAAGCACGTGACAAGGTGACTTGGAACACACAGATTGCCTTTTACAGTGGTGTATACAAATACCTTAGATGCTTCTGGAGAATAAACTATTTTAGGAACTAGATGTAAAGTTTTCAGAGTGAAAAATAAATTTAATTATTTTTCATCTCAATTCATGAAGGCACATTGAGCCTGTGGAAAAAGCTTCTGACTCAAAGATTTTGGTTTGTGGATTCTAAGGTAATGCTTCGAACTGTTACTCCTGGAGCTTTGTCTTTAGAAGAACAATGGCTGCTCCTGCTACAGGAAAGCTCAGGGGTTGGCACACTGCATTTATAGAGAAAAAGAAATAAAGATAATGGGTTTTGGATGAGAGGGTGTCTGAGGATGAAGGCTTGGCAGTAAAACACACAGCTGGGTCTGTAACACCACACACAGGCTGTTTGTTCACTCTGGCATTCAAATGTGGAGGCTCCGTGTGTGTGTGTGTGTGTGTGTGTGTGTGTGTGTGTGTGTGTGTGTGCGTGTGTGAGTTTGTGATCAATTCAGCACCACAAGGCTCTCCATACAGAACTGCTGGATTTTCTGTCATGTTGATGCATTTTTTGTAATACAATCTAATTAAAAATGACTAACTGCTGTGCTCTTTTATTAATAATCAAAACTATTATTTGTTGTTCTTTTATTCATGAAAGAATTTGGTCAGTCTGTAGTTTTTCTCGCAAATGGCCTAGAAATAGGATAGTGGAGTAACTGCTCAGAAATTTCTTATATAGTTGAAAGAAATGTCTATTCTTAATGACCTTTCTTTTAAATACTGATTTTTAAAAATATGGAATGGAAGAACAATAAATTCACATAAAATTAGAAATAGGTAGCTAAGCCAGATATGGTGTTGCGTACTTCAAATCCTGGTACCCAGCTGGCCAATGAAGATGATTGTGAGTTTGAAAAGAGTTTGTCCTACGAGATAGGCCGTGCCTCAAACAGCCAACCAGGAAATCAAAATGGATGGCTAATATAGTCAATTAAGTATATATTTATAATTTACTAAGCATAAAAACAGCCACAATTTACTCCAGTTCAGGAACACATTGTACCAACTGGGATACTTAACTATCAAAGACATTTAAAAATTATTCTCAGAATAGAGAACAATGTTTTTCAAGTGGCTCTAGTATTCAAATTCTAAACCTGTGGTCTTCAGCAGCCTTGGAAGTCATAAATGTACAATATTATATATAAATGACTGTCTTATGGAATTGTGGTTTTGTATACATTTACATTTCTAGGAGGGAAAATCTAAACTTTTATCAGATTCTCACAAAAGCTCTTGACCTCTTTGACATGTTAATAATTGTTGAACATAGAAAACAAAGAAATAATTTCTTCTGAAGGCTGTTTAGGTATACATTAGAAACATTATCTTGCAAGGGAATTTCTACAGTGTGTAACATATAAAAGCTAGCAAATGATAGCTTTGTCTCCACTGGCAGGATGCAGGAAAAGCCCACTGTTAAAAGAACGATGTTTGCGTACACCAAAAAGGGGGGGTTGCATAGATGGAGAGAAAATGTCTAAAGATGTACCTGTTGAATGGACCAGTAAGGAACACCCAAGGTCTCCTCTCTGCAACCTAGGCACATGTTTTTCATTGATATATATATATATAATTTATTTATATATAATATATAATATTTATATATCTTTATATTATATTATATTTATATTATATTTTTATTTATATATATATTATATATTATTTATAATAATATATGAATATATATATATTTATTTATATATATATAATTTATATATATATATATAAATGTTCTTCAAAGCATGATATTTAGTGCTACAAAGCTTGAAGCTATCCAAGTGGTCAATGATACAATGAATAAATGAGCTGGGTGTACTTATAATGTAGTACACAATTGTAGAGTTTGAGAGTCAGTAATGTTTAGTAATATGTAACAGTATGGAAAATCTGATAAACATAATTTTCATTGAAAAAAGTCAGACAGAAAAATTTATTTGTTATTTATTTTATTCCTATAAACTCCAAATATAATAGATTAATCTCTGCTGATGGCAGAATTGAGGTAAGATTAGAGATAGTGGTAAGAAAGTGGGCAAAAGGCTCAAGGGCGCCTGGCATATTAGCAATGTTTTGCTTCTTGTACAGTGGCAGGCTGAGCATACACAAATGTGAAAATCCACAGATATGTGTGTTTTACTCCAATGCAGACTAGTCAATACCACTAAAGTATAAGGCTCTGTATCAAGAAAAAAACATCATAAACGCACCTGTTTTAAAAACCTTTAAAGCGTGTAAACATGTTGCCATTTTCCAGGACTTTCGCATCAATGTAGGACTGTAGCAAGGGGCCAAGGATGAATGTGGTTTGTGTCACCTCCCTTAGCACAGCGGTAGGAGGCGGTGCATCAGAAGGACGGTTCCCCAGTAAGACTTCCATAATGATGTGCCCTTCTGCAAACATAGTGGTTGGTGAAGTAAACACTTTAACTTCTCTCAAGATTTCTGGAAAACTGTTCATTAAACTGCAAGGAGACTGACTTAAGGATCCACTGAAAAGAAAATAAATGGCTCTACTGTGTCGCGTTTCTTTCTCAGAAAACTTGGAGATTAAATGAGATTATATTGGTGTAAATTGCTCTGTTCTTCCTACTCCAAACTAACCATAAACAAACTAATTGAAAAATATATTTGATGTGTTCCAGAGGCTTTTTTTTTTTATTCTAGGAGGAAAGTGAGTTTGTCATCCTTTTAAGATGTGTATGACATTAGATGCACTTAGAAGAACCAGCACATGCCAGAGCAAGCAGGTGTAACTCTCCGAACAAGAATTGTTAGATTTGTTAGTGGAAAACCTTGTATTTGAAAGTTTCTAGAAAGTGAGAAATCTGAATGGTTTTTGGGCTCTCTCACAGAAACAGGTCCTTCTCTGAGTCCTTACCTATTTGGATGCTCTCATTTGTGTGGTTCTTCCCACTTTGGCCAGGGGTTCCTGTTTCTGCCTAAAATTAATTTATATGTCTCCTTCTTAGCAAGCCTAACAGTGGCAAAATCTTGCTTTCTATTTCCATGTATGTTATTGGTGTGATTTATATCCACACTAAAGGGAAACAAAGAATGGGGTCAGCATTTAAACAAGTATAAGAACTAACTTATTGACATGACCCAATTGGGATCTATCTATGTATTTTTGTATACATAATTATGTGCGAATACACATATTCTTATTATTTAGAAATAAATACTAGAGTTGTTCAGTCAAAGGCTTAGGGGTGGAGTCTAAAGGATAAAAGAATGTATTAGTATAAACAGATGAGTTAGCTGAAGGCTGGCAGAAGTAATATTTGTAAATTACCTTTGGGTGCAAACTTGGAAAATACTCTAATTTTTCAAGGATCATTCAAGATGAATTGTTACATATAAAAATACTAAATTACTGATTTTTTTCTGAAAATTTTCTCTAAGATAACTGAGGGATGTTTCCTTTTTTATGATTGTATAAAGCTTTATTTGTATTTTTATCCTCATGCTTCTCTGCAAATAATAGGAAAATAGTAAAGGAATCTCCAAAGTGGTTAAAAATGCTGTTTTTATAAAATTCTGAAAACACTGTCAACATTAAATCTTTTTAAAAAGTATTTTATTTTTTTACATTCCAGTCATTGGCCCCCCCCAGTCCCCTTTCCCACAGTTCCTCATCCCATTCCTCCTCTTCCTTGCCTCTGAGAGGATACTCCTCCTCACCAGACCTCCCCCCTTTCTGGGGCCTCACGTCTACCCAGGATTAGATGGATTTTCTCCCACTAAGGCCAGATCAGGCAGTCCTCTGCTCTATATATCCTGGGAGCCTCAGACCATTTCCTGTATGCTCCTGGTTGGTGGCTCAGTGTCTAGGAGCTCCCAGGTGTCCAGGTGAGTTGAGACTGCTGGTTTTCTTATGGGGTTGCCCACCCCTTCAGCTTCTTCAGTCCTTCCCATAATTCAACCACGGTAGTCCCTGACTTCATTCCAATGGTTGGGTATGAGTATCTGCATCTGTCTCAGTCAGCTGCCTATTGGGCCTCTCAGAGGACAGCCATGCTAGGCTCCTGTCTGTAAGCACGTCATAGCATCAGTAATAGTGTCAGGCCTTGGTCCCCCTGCAATCAACCCCAAGATGGATCCCAAGGTGGGCTGGTCATTGGATGGAACTAGAAATTTTTATTCTGAGTGAGGTAACTTCCTTCAGTCTCTTCTCCATTTTTGTCCCTGCATTTCTTTTAGAGGGGAACAATTCTGGGTCAGAAATTTTGACTAGGTTACTAACCCAGTCCCTCTTTTGAGGCCATGTCTATCTACTGAAGATGGACTCTTTGAGTTCCCTCTCCCCAATATTGGGCATTTTGGATAAGGTCACCCTCAATGAGTCCTGAGAGTCTCTCACCTCCGTGGTCTCTGGAAGGAATCCCTGCCTCCTACCCTCCAAGGCTGCATATTTCCATTCATTCTCTTGGGCCCCTGGGATTCTCTTCTGCCCTTCCCCCATACCTGATCCAGTTCCCCCTTTCCCTTCCCCATCTCCTCTTCCATTCAAGTCCCTCCCTCCCTCTACCTCCCATGATTAATTCCTTCCCCCTTTTAAGTGGGATTGAAGCATCCTTACTTGGGCCTTTCTGCATGTTACACTTCTTACGGTCCTAAGTGTTCTGTACTTTTTGACTAATATTTACTTATCACTGAGTACATACCACATATGTCCTTTTGGATCTGAGTTACCTCACTCAGATTGATATTTTCTGGTTCCATCCATCTATTTTCCTGCAAAACTAGTGATGTCCTCATTTGTTTATAATAGCTGAGTAGTATTCCATTGTGTAAATGACTCACATTTTCTGTATCCATTCTTCAGTTGAGAGACATCCGGGTTGTTCCCAGCTCTGGCTATTTATTACAAATAAGGCTGCTATGAACATGGTGGAGCATGCACCCTTGTGGTATGGTGGGGCATTTTTGGGGTATAAGACTAAGAGTGGTATAGCTGGGTCTTCAAGTAGAACTATTTCTAATTTTCTGAGGAAACATCAGATTGATTTCCAGAGTGGTTGTACCAGTTTGCAATCCCACCAATAATGGAGGAGTGTTCCTCTTTCTCCAAGTCCTAGGCAGCATGTGCTGTCACTTGAGTTGTGATCTTAGTAATTCTGATTGGTGTAAGGTAGAATCTTAGGGTTATTTTGATTTGCATTTCTCTGATGACTAAGGATTTTGACCATTTCTTTAAATGCTTCTGGGCCATTCAAGATTCTTCTGTTCTGAATTCTCTGTTTAGCTCTGTACTCCATTTTTAATTGGGTTATTTGGTTTTATGGAGGTTAATTTCTTGAGTTCTTTATATATTTTGGATATTAGCCTTTTGTCAGATGTAGGGTTCGTGAAGATTTTTTCCCAATCTGTAGGTTGATGATTTGTCCTACTGATGGTGTCTTTTCATTACAGAAGCTTTTCAGTTTCATGAGGTCCCATTTATCAAATGTTGATCTTATAGCCTGAGCCATTGGTGTTCTGTTGAGGAAATTCTCCCCTGTGCCAATAAGTTCAAGGCTCTTTCCCACTTTCTCTTCTATTAGATTCAGTATGGAGGTCCTTGATCCACTTGTGCAAGGTTATAAATTTGGATCTATTTTCATTCTTCTACATACAGACTGCCTGTTAGACCATCATCATGTATTGAAGATGCCTTTTTTTCCCCACTGTAATGTTTTGGCTTATTTGTTATAGATCAAGTGTCCATAGGTGTATGTTTACTTGTGGGTCTTTGATTCTATTCCATTGCTAGACCTGTTTGTCTCTATACCAATACCATGCAGTTTTTATCACGATTGCTTTGTAGTACATCTTAAGGACAGGCATGATGATTCCTTTTGAAGTTCTTTTATTCTTGACAATTGTTTTGCTATCCTGTTTTTGTTTGTTTGTTTGTTTGTTTTACCATAGGAAGTTGAGAATTGCTCTTTCCATGTCTGTGAAGAATTGTATTGCTATTTTGATGGGGATTTTATTGACTCTGTAGATTGTTTTTTTAAGATGGCCATTTTTACTATGTTAATCCTAGTAATCCATGAGCATGGGAGATCTTTCCATCTCCTGAGATCTTCAATTTCTTTTTTTCAGGGATTTGAAGTTATTGTCATACATATATTTCAGTTGCTTGGTAAGAGTTACACCAAGATATTTTACACTATTTGTGGCTATTTTGAAGAGTCCTTGTTTCCCTAATTTCTTTCTCAGCCTGTTTATCATGTAGATAAAGGAAAGCTACTCATTTGCTTTAGTTAATTTTATATCCTACCACTTTGCTGAAGTTGTTTATCTGCTGTAGGAATTCTTGGGTGAAATTTTGGGATATATATTCTGCAAATTCTTCCTTTCCAATTAGTATCCCTTTGATCTCATTTTGTTGTCTAATTGCTCTAGCTGGAACTTCAGATACTATATTAAATAGATAGGGAGAGAGTGGGCAACCTTGTCCTGGATTTTAGTGGAATTGTTTCTAGTTTCTCTCCATTTACTTTGATGTTGGCTGTTGGTTTGCTATATTTTGCTTTTATTGTGTTTAGGTATGTGCCATGAATTCCTGATCTCTCCAAGACTTTTAATATGAAGGTATATTGTATTTTGTGGAAGGCTTTCTAAGCATCTAATGAGATGATAATGTGGCTTTTTCCCTTAAATTTATTTACATAGTGTATTATGTTGATGGATTTTCATATATTGAACAATCCCTGCATTCCTGGGATGAAGCCTACTTGATTGTGGTGAATAATTCTTTTGATGTATTCTTAGATTTGTTTTGTGAGAATTTTATTTTTGCATTGACATAAGTGAGATTTGTCTGAAGTTTTTTCTTTGTTGTTGTTGTTTTTTTGTGTGTGTGTGTGGTTAGATATCAGAGTACATGTGCTTTCATAGTATAAATTAGGTAATGCTCCCTCTGTTTCTATTTTGTGGAATAGTTTGAGGAGTATTGGTATTAGCTATTCTTTGAAGGTCTGGTAGAATTCTGCTCTAAAGCCATCTGGCCCTAGGTGGTTTTATTTTTGGGGGAGGGGGGCTTGGGAGATTTTCAATGACTATTTCCATTTCCTTAGGGGTTATAGGACTGTTTAGACAGTTTACCAGATTTTTGTTTAACTTTGGTATGTGCTATCTGTCTAAAAAAATCATCTGTTTAATCTATATATTTTTTTTAGTTTTGTAGAGTATAGGCTTTTGTAATAGGTTCTGATGACTTTTCAATTTCCTCAGTTTCTGTTGTTATGCCTCCCGTTTCATTTCTGATTTTGTCAATTTGGATAATGTTTCTATGCCCTTTTGTTAGTCTGGCTAAGGGTTTTTCTAGCTTGTTGATTTTCTCAAAGAACCAGCTCTTGATTTTGTTGATTCTTTGTATCTTTCTCTTTGTTCTAACTGGTTGATTTCAACCCTGAGTTTGATTATTTCCTGCCATCTATGCGTCTTGGGTATATTTGCATCTTTTTGTTCTAGAGCTTTCAGGTGTGTTAAGCTGCTCTTGTATGCTTTCTTCAGTTTCTTTTTGAAGGCACTCAGAGCTATGACTTCTCCTCCAAGCACTGCTTTTATTGTGTCCCATAAGTTTGGGTGTGTTGTACTTTCATTTTCATTAAATTCTAGGAAGTCTTTAATTTCTTTCATTACCTGACCAAGTTATCACTGAGCAGAGAGTTGTCCTATTTCCATGAGTATGTGGGCTTTCTGTTGTTTCTGTTTTTATTAAAGTCTAGCCTTAGTCTGTGTTGATCTGATAGAATTCATGGGATCATTTTTATCTTCTTGTATCTGTTGAGGCTTGTTTTATGACCAATTATAAGGTCAATTTCAGAGAAAATATCAGAAGTGCTGAGACGAAGGTATATTCTCTTGTTTGGGGGTGAAATGTTCTGTAGATATCTGTTAAATCCATTTGGTTCTTAACTTCTGTTAGTTTCACTGTGTCTCTGTTTAGTTTCTGTTTCAGTGACCTGACAATTGGTGAGAGTGGGTGCTGAAATCTTTCACTATTGTTGTGGAGGTTCAATGAGTGTTTTGAGCTTTAGTAAAGTTTCTTCTATGAATGTGCTTGCCCTTGCATTTGGGGCATAGATGTGCAGAATTGAGACATCCTCTTGGTGGATTTTTCTTTGAGAAAAGATTATGAAGGCCTGTATTTGAGTATTTATGTCTATCTGGACTGAAATCATTTTCAGCTTCTTATTTGACTAGTGTCTCCCTTAAATAAAATTCCATGTCAAAGCCATTGAGAGGGTATCCTGATTCCAAAATGGCAGCTAAGAACATATATTATTTTCTTATCACAAAGCTCCCTATTCAAACTCATGATCTACCACAGAGAGAATTGGATTAACTCTCATTTCCTTTCAATGTTCTGTTATGATACACCTCTAATCCTCTCTCTGATCCTCATTAAGTCAGCCTTAGGCTGATTAGAAGGAATAGCACCTGGACATAGGTATAAGAGAGAAAAACACACTTAAAGAGCATGAATTGCCCTGCCTTCCCTACACCCCTACTAAAACAATTTAATAGGCTACCAGAGGATTAGGAGTGGCGGGGGTGTTATCCATGGGTTTTTGATGCAGGGGAAGCAGAAAAGGTATACCTGCCTTTATTTTTGTTCTTTATTGATATTTTCAGCATGAATTTGGTAACCTTAAAGAGTTGACTATATTGACTCTCAGAAATATTTTAAAGCTGAAAGTAGGCACATCATTGATTTGGGTTTGCATAGTAAGTCTAATCCTATGGTGGAAGTGATGGGAAGGTTCTCCTCTCTTGCCCCTTCCCAGAGTATAGATACCCAGGGGCTTGTGCATGCTAACCAGGCATCTCTAGAATTCTGCTGTACCACCAATATTTTTTGAAAAATTGAGAGATTCCTTTTTTTTCTAAATGTCATGTGTTTCCTTTTCTTCCTCTTTTTAAACCACTAAGTTCCTTATTATATTTGAGATCACAAACACAATAATGGATACATGCCCTTCAGCAGGAATTACCTAATTTAATGTTTATATGAGTGTTCTGTATTTCCCTGAGTCAATTTTAAGTCTGAGCTTTTTCCATATGGCACTGTATTTTCTGTTTCCTTGAAAGGTAATCAAGTTGCAATGGACAGTAGACACACTATTAGGGCAAGAAATTCTGTTAGATTCCCATTGTGTTTTTATTAATACTCACATTCTGAGAGTAAGTATAGGCTTTCAGTTTTCAGTTAAATTTTGTCTCACTTCTGACTTGGACAACACCCCAGTTTTGTCTTTGTGAATTCCAAAGAAGTAAGTGACAGCATGATCTTTGGGTATATATTTCTCGTGTCCTTTAGTTTTGCAAACTCAAACATTAAGATTTAAGTATGACCTCACTAATCAACTCCTTCGCCCCTTACCTCTTCCCTCAGTCATTACTGCCTCACTGTGTGCTAGTAGTCTGCTGCTTCATTGAACCCCAGTGGCCTCAGGTGTGCTCCCCTGGTTTTCCGCACCATAGCCCTCTCTGCTACCTGGGTTTTCACATTATTTGTTCAGATTGAAATGTCATCTCTTCAGACTAATCCCTGTTGTCTTTTGAAATAATTCATGTTGCCCTCACCCACAATCTCATCCTCTAGGGCTCCTATAAAGTACCACCAACTAGATGCCAAAATGACAAAAATTTATATTCTTATAATTGTGGCTACAATTATAAGAGAATGGTGTTGGTGGTGTTTGTATCCTCTGATGTCTCCTCTGGTCCTGTGGATGATAACTGTTCCTTGGGTTTTATATTATATTTCCCTGTCTACTGTCCTTTTCCTATGGGGATCCTAGTCATATTAGATAAAAGCCTACCATAAGGACTTCATTTTAATCTAGTTCCCAATAAAAGACTCTATTTTAAAATATTTGTACTTGGCAGCATTGAGGGTCAGGGATTCAGCACATAAATTTTGTAGTGAACAGTATCACAATATCATTCCCGATTAATTTGCCCTTTTCCTTCACTGTGATGTCCAGATTTTATCTTCACAAATTCTCAGACCATTACCTAGCCTAGTGTCTCAGTTAGAATATAGGTGTTACATCCTTAAAAAACCCAAATATAAGTATAATACATGATCTTTTATAGATTCTAAAAATCTATTTCTTATGCTGATTTTACTAAAATTTTTGTCTCATCCTTTGATTTACAAATGTGGAAAAGTCACAAATGATCTAAAAATTAAAAAAAAAAAATGGTTGGCTTAAGCTCATTAGCTAGGGCAAGAGGCTGATGCTTGGGCATGACTTCCTTTCTTGTGTCATAATGATTTTCAAATGTGGTTTGACCCTAGTCTGGGTTCTGAGGCTAGGTCAACCTTTCTTGCTATGGTAAAATAAGGATTCTTCCTTATTTAAAAAGACATTTATCTCGTCTCATTAATATTAAACATCTTTAAAGAGATCCCTTTCTGTGATAGCATTATTAACCATACACTATCATTTGTAGGCTTTCTCTAAATGGATAAGTTACACATAACCTTATCTATTATATGATATTATATGAGTAAGTTTACCTTCTGCACTCACTGCATATGTTCACCCCCATACTACTCAAGTGGCTTGTTGTTATGGTTGGTTATACAATCTGGAACAAGTAGGAAATTTCATCTGAGAGTCATGTTCTTGGAACACAGCTAGAATAAGGAGGAAGCCCTGCTTCTCTTGGAAATTGCTCCCTGTAAGTGAATGGCCTCTGTGTGTCTTAGAAAACACTAAGGTATACTCTTTTGTTGGTGGTTTAGTCCCTGAGATCTCTGGGTGGTCCAGTTAGTTGATACTGTTCTTTGTTTGGGGTTGCAATCCCCTTCATCTCCTTCAGTCCTTCCCCTAGCTCTTCCCTTGGGGTTCCCAGGCTCAGTTTGATGGTTGGCTGTATCTGCATCTGTATTGGTCAAGTGCTGGTAGAACCTATCAGGGAACAGCCATATCAGGCTCCTGTCAGCAAGCGCTCCTTGGCATCAGCAATAGTGGGGGAGGGGGAATGGTGATTGCAGGTGGGATGGATTCATAGGTGAAGTGGTCTCTGGATGGCCTCTTCTTCAGTCTCTGTTCCTTTTTTTGTTCCTATCTTTCCTTTGGACAGGAATATTTCTGGGTTGAGATGTGTGAGTGGCCCCATCCCTCAACTAGGGGCACTGCCTATCTACTGGAGGTTGTCTGTAGAGGTTGTATCTCCCCTTTGTTGGTTATTTTGGCCCCTGGGAGCTTCCCCCTTCCCTGGGGTCTGGGACTTTCTAGTGACTGCCTTTAGTTCCCCATCCTTCACTGGTACTTGTTTCTATTCAATTTCCTGACCCTCCGTACTTCTCTCCTGTGCCTTCCAATACCTGTTCCTAATCCCCCTTTTCCCTCCCCCTCTTTTTTCCCTCCCAGGTCCTCCCTCCCTCTATCTCCTGTGATTATTTTGTCCCCCTTCTATGTAGGGTTGAATCATCTACACTTTGGTCTTTCTTCTTCTTAAGCTCCATATGGTTTGTGGATTGTATTGTGGGTATTCTGAGCTTTTGGACTAATGTCCACTTATCAGTGACTACATACCATGTGTGTTCTTTGTGCCTGGGTTACCTCACTCAGGATGATATTTTCTAGTTCCATCCATTTGCCTGTGAATTTCATGAAGTCATTGTTTTTAGTAGCTGAGTAGTACCCCATCGTGAAAATGTACCACAATTTCTGTATCCATTCTTCTGTTAAGCTGCATCTGGGTTTCCAGTTTCTGCCTATTATAAAAATGGCTGCTATGAACATAGTGGAGCATGTGTCCTTGTTATATGTTGGAGCATCTTTTGGATATATACCCAGTAGTGGTATTGCTGGGAGTCTTCAGGTAAAACTATTTCCAATTTTCCAAGAAACTGCTAGATTTCCAAAGTGGTTTTACTTCCATTTCCCACTAGCAATGGAGGAGTGTTTTTCTTTGTCCACATCCTCACCAGCATCTGCTGTCACCTGAGTTTTTGATCTTAGCCATTCTGACTGGTGTGACATAGAATCTCAGGGTCATTTTTATTTGCATTTCTCTAATGACTAAGGATGTTGAACATTTCTTTAAGTGCTTTTTAGTCATTTGAGATTCTTCAGTTAAGAATTCTTTGCTTAGTCCTGTACTCCATTTTTAATAGGGTATTGGTTCTCTGGAGTCTAATTTCGTGAGTTCTTTCTAAATTTTGGATATTTACCCTTTATTGGATGTAGGGTTGGTAAAGATCTTTTCCCAGTATGCAGCTTTGTACTATTAACAGTGTCCTTTGCCTCACAGAAGCTTTTCAATTTTATGAGATCCCATTTGTTAATTGTTGATCTTAGAGCATGAACCATTGGTGTTCAGTTCAGTAAATTGTATACATGGAAGGAGCCAGAACTCCAGATACATATATAGCAGAGAATGGCCTTCTCTGACATCAATGGGAGGGGAGGGAGTCATGATGCTCTAGTGTAGGGAGATGCTAGAGGGGTGAGGCAGGAGTGGGTAAGTGGGTGGAGGAGTGTAGAGTCAAAGGGGAGAGGGGAGAGGAAGTATGGGATGGGGATGTTATGGAGGGGTAACCTGGAAGGGAAATATCATTTGAAACGTTAATGAATAAAATGGTTAATAAATAAGAAAAATCCACTAAGATATTCCTGTTTATCTGAAGACAAAAGCAAGAAATGACTGCAGAGTCTTTAGCAGTTTGTCCCTGCTGGTTGCTTAGTAAAAAGTGCTCATAACCTTAATTATGGCAGAATATCATTAGAAATCATTTCTTTGGAGGACTGTAGGAGCCCAAAGGGTCAAGGACACCATAAGAAAATCCAAAGAATTAAGTATCCTGGATTCAATGGGGCTCACAGAAATGGAATCGTCAATCAGGAAGCCTGCATGGTATAAAAGGAATTATTTATTCTAGCTAGTCTGTATAAAAGACATAAAATCCAGGTATCTTGTTTATAAGCTGTACGCCTAGATTGGGCAGCTCTGAGCTATTCTAACTTACACCCCAGACATATGTCCCTTGCTGCTTGCTGTTTCTCCTGGCCATGTGATCGTGGTCCATCTCCTCTCATGGTGACTTCCTCCTCTCACCATACCTTTTCTTCTTTATTATTTCTGGTCTCTACTTCTGAGCCTCAGTGAGGTAACTGAAAACCCTCCTACTTCTTCTATCAACCAATCACAGGCTTTAGCCTTTTATTGAACACTTAACTTGGGAGCAGGGTTACATAGCATTACTTGTTATACATGAGGATGCACTTACTTGTCTTGGCGTAATCACATCTTTGGGCAACTTGGTCTTGGGGTACAGAATTTAACATTTGAATACATAGCAGTACCAGACCAAGGCCCTCTGCATACATGTTATAATTGCTTGCTGATTCTCGTGGGTATTATTTCTGATGCTTTTGCCTGTTTGGGGAACATCTGTCTTCCTAGTGAGTTACCTTGTTGAGCCTTATTACAATTTAATAAGCCGTGTTTGGTTATATCCCTGGGAAGCCTTCCTTTTGCTAAAGGGAGGGAGAGTAGATGAGGAGGTCCGAGGTTCCAGGGGGAGGGAGGGACTAGGATTATATCAGGGAGGGGAAACTGCAGTTGGGATATAATATATGAAAAAAATAAAATAATAAAGTAATATAAAATAAATAAAATCCTTGGTTAACTGCCTGAACCTCCTGCAGGCATCCTCCAGCCCTAGATGGCTGAAAGTCACTCCTTAGTGGCCTCCTTCTCCTGAAAAACCTGGCTATAGGTAAATGTTCTCTGGTCTGTCAGACTACACCACCCTGTCACTCTAATGCTTGCCTGCTTTGCAGCTTTCTAATTCCTTCTTCTGAAAGGAAACCTCTTTGTGCCTAGGCTTTGAGATGTGCACATATCTCACAGGTTAGAGTTTCTTCTTCTCCTGACTCTTTCTTTCTTATTCAACAATCCTTTTGGATGAAGGTCTCTTCACAAATAACTCTGAATTTTTTCTTCTTTTCCAAGTCATGTTTATATTGCTTGAATACACGAAAAGTCAATATGGGAACTAGATAACACAACCCAAAATTCATTATATAAAAACTACTTATGATACATTTTCTAATTTCTTATGTCTTTCTTGACTTTTGTATGAGCCAAGAAATATGGTAGAGGATACATAAAGTATAAGTTCATTTTATTCTACTTGTGATAACCTCAAATTTTGAGAGATACTGCTTACCACTGAAGAGAATGTATGTACATTTAGAAAATAAACAACTATCATTCATGATTGTTATAACAAACATTATATACTAAAGATGTTCATAACAGTTCTTTTACTGTTGTGTCTAAAGATGTTCATAACAGTTCTTTTAATGTTGTGTCTAAAGAAATAGGGTGGCTAGATGTTAATTACAGGTAAAATAAAAATGACTTTTTCACAGGTTAAAAAATCCTAATTTTTTAAAAACTATTGATAAATAAAAAAACCCCATCAACACTGATCGATATGCTTTAAATATATCTCAGAAGCTTAACTATAATCATCTTATGGATTTTAATTTTAAAAAATGGCTCAGGCAAAATTTAGAAACTTTTTGCATAAGAGGATGGTAAGATCAGAGGTCAAAAAGAATGTATTCGAGTTTATTGGCCAGAAAATCTATAATCCTCATGCAGATATATATATATATCACTTAAATCAGCAATGGTCCAAGAGAAATCAAGCATAACCTTTTGGATGTCCTATTCCACAGGAGCTGCAATGCCCAGAACATGACTCTTGCAGCAGTGTTGGACAATATGAATGAAGTACTGAGAATCAGTGATACTCACCCTAACCTTGGTGTTTCAGAGATGTTATTGCTGGTTGTGCTCTGTGCTCTCTACAAAGCGATCAACAAACTCTGTGACCAAAGGCCGCACCATAAATCACATGGTTAGAAAAAGACCTGGTAGAGTTCATTGATCAGATGAACAAATGTTCTCTCACCATCAAGGACTAGATGCAGGTCTTAGGAGTGGGTCAGAGGCTAGAACTGCCTTCGGAACACGCAGAATCTGAATAGCGCACCCACCAAATTAACACATGGTTAATAATGGACCAGGCATAAAATAGTTTTGGCTTTGCAGTTCGTATAAGTTCAGTTGCTACTCAGTCCTACGATTTTAATGCAAAAGCAGTCAGAGACAATATAAATGGACATCTAAGACAGTGTTCAAAGACTATTTTATTTACCAAAGAAGATGGAAGATCAGAGTGACCAGGATGCCAAAACCTGCTAGCTCTTGGCCTAGAATATACAACATAAAAGTTGAGTGCTGGGAATTTGGGGGTTATATTTTACTACTTGGATAACCGTGCTTTATTTTCTTTTCTTTGAGAAAAACAAAAATCCCAATTTTCTCCCATCGTAAAGAAGAGCTGGTAAATTATAAACAACAACAACAACAACAAAAACTGTTTTAATAACTTTAGAGTTTATGTCTATTGCAAAGTTCTCTGTGCTACTCAAACAAGTGAATTTGTTTTCATTTGTGTGTGTACGTGTGTGCGTGTACGTGTGTGTGTGTGTGCGTGTGTACCTGTGTGTGTGTGTAATTATTCAAAAGAAGGTTAAAAAAGGAATATAACGGCACCCTTTGATAAAACCTCTGACGTTGATAGTAAAAGAGTAGAGAAAGGACCCTAATCAACTGGCAGTCCTGATAATTAAGTTAAGTGATTGTGTCTACTTCCTTGAGGGTTCCTTGTTCTTATTTCACTTTTTCTCCAAGAACTAATTGAGTTTTTAGGCCCAGTAGAATGCGGAAAATTTTGAAAATATGAAAGACTTTGATTACTGTTGTGTTTTCAGACCATAAACCACCAGAGAAAAATTCATCACTTCACTTTATTTTCTAGATAGAATTGAGAAATCACAGCCTGATACTTGTCAATGATTCTCCTGCACAGCAGATGCAATTTGCAGACACAAATCTGTATCTGAGAGAAATAACTTGGCATGACGGTCTCAAATCCCAGTCTTGGGGAATACAGGAAGGTGGAGACCCAGCTCGCCCTCGTAATAGCACTGGGCCTAGGGAACAGTCTAATTCCACTGCAATTCAGTTTTCTCATCTGTAACACAATTGTGTTTTTCTTGTAAGTCTGTAAAAGGAATTATTTAAATCAGGTGTCAGAACGTGGACATTCATACAATAAAATCAGTTATTATCATAACATGATGACTGGGCATTTACTAACAACTTGGCACAATGCTAATGTACCTTGCATGGGCTTTCTTATTTGATCTTCTCCATCTAACCGAATAGACTTTATTGCTCACTTTGTTAACATTCTCCGTGAGGAAAACCATTCAATCCAGTTAGGAATTGAGCCTGTCAGCTGGTAATCAAGCTGTTAGCTGGGTATTCAGTAAGTCTCTTTCCCAGAGGAAATCAGCAAACCAGAGTTTTCTTATGGACACCTGAGTAAGATTTGTTCCATTTTTTTCTTTCCTAATGTCTTTAGGCTAAGAACATGCTTATATGAATTTTAAATTTCTGAACCTTTTTGTACATAGTAGGCATTCTTCCATGACAGCTATAAGCTACTTATGAATAGTTGCTCCCTCTTCAGGTGAGGTAAGTACTCTTAAACTAACATGCCATTAGGGAGGAATTCCTTGCAAGCTGAGAGAAATGCCTGGCATGACCTATCTGGCTCAGAACCTATGGTTGTAGAGCTCCTAATGCCCAGAGGTGGCTCTACTGTTATTTTGGTACATGGCCATATAACAAATTACTTTCTAAATTAATTTCTCTTTACCCATAGGTTAGTAAAGCTCTCAGATCTCATCAGAGAAATTTCATTGTTTAGTGCACATTGATGAACACAGAAACTTTCAATTGATCACCATCCAGAGGGTTAACTGTATTGATCTCAGCCACAAAGGAGTCACCTGTATCATTCCCCTTTCCCCGATGGTTGAGGGACCATGATACAGATATGGTAGAAAACATTTAAGATCCTAGGTTGGTGGGAGCAAAACATCTTCTGGACATGACATGCCCATTACACTTATGGGCCCACAGTTGTTGTGTTTACCTGAAGAAGGCCTGTATACTATTAATCCACTCAACATGCCAGTATGCGTCAGGAAGGGATCCCACCGCCCCAATCTCTAATTGAGGAGCAATTTACTCTTGCTGGTTTCACAGTGGAAAGAGTCAGTTTTCTTTAAGGCATGGTGCCTGTTTAGTTAACCAGGCACTAGTGAATGGCCCCATCCTTATGAGCTCATGAGTGTATAAGTAGCAACAATTGAACTCAGTGATTTTGTTTGATCATTTGGTTTATTTTCCCTTTTCTCCTTCCTTCCTTCTTCCCTTTCTTCCTTCCTTCCTTCCTTCCTTCCTTCCTTCCTTCCTTTTCTTCTTTCTTTTTTCCTTTCTTTCTAAGTACACACTATTGGGAAGGATTAGGGGAAGGTATGACTTTGGGAAGAGTTAAAGGAAGGAATAGAGAATGAGCATAAAAACATCGTATGCATGTGTGAAATTTTCAAATAATTTTTTAAACTACACAGAATGATATGCCTTAATATTTCTTACATAGATGTATCTTTTATACCTTGCACATTTTAGATATTGCACAATGCGCCACCCCATATCTCTTCTTCTTACTGCCCATCTCATTAATATGTTATCTATAATGTTATTTTTCTACAAAGTTCAGTACTGATTCATGTATCAGGTACTCAGTTTCTTAATGTCCTCCACTCTTTACATATTCTTTATAGAATTATTAATATACCTGAATATAAATATTTCTTAAACATGAGGTTGAAAAGTTCTATAAGAAGAGCATTTTATTGTAATTATTCATGAATATTTATTATGCTAGAAATTGTAAGTTCATAGAATTAAAAAAATCTCTTAGCATTGTCCTCATTTTAACATTAATAGATTCCAAGAACAATATTTTAAGATCTGAAATTGACCATAAAGGATCAAATAGTACCTTAGTTATCTGTTAAAATGTTTGTTTCAACACCAGAAATTTTGCTTCTACCTTTTTCGGCTTAATGCTTCCAATTTTAATTGGGTTTGGTTTCCTTGTCTGCTTAAACTGCTCTTCACCATGCTCTTCATATGCTTTACATGTGCTCTTCACCATATGTAAAGCATAGCATATTCCTCCCTTCTCCTTCCTAGATTCTTATATAGCTGTCACAGCTGTATTACCCCATCAAATATTAGAAATAGTGATTTTAATTCCTTGTTTTGCTGTTTCTTAATCTACTCATTTTGCACTATTGTCTCAGATGTTTGTCCAATAATTATGCACTGTTATTTGCCTTTACATCACTTAGCACTTTAACATCCTAGTTTAATTAAACTGTGTGGCAGAGATTTATAGGATCACTCTTGTTATCTATTTTCCATTTGCTGCTCACTCATGTGATGCCCATGGTTTAACAGAGCAGACTGAAGACAGGAATGACCATGTGACCATATCTTACCAAATGAATTTAATGTGGTAACTTTGAGGAATTTTTTTTTTCTTTTTTTGTGGAGGTTTGTATTATATGTGATGCGCATCATGTGTGTATTTATGCTTGCATCTGTGAGGGGATACACATATATAGGGAAAGGGAGACATATTTGTATATGTGTTGAGGCCAGAGGGTGACACTGACTATCTTCCTTGACCATTTTCTACCTTATATATTCAGTAAGAATTTCTCAATTGAATCCAGAGCTCATTGATTGAGCTAGGAGTCTAGCTAGACACCTTGCTTCAACGATCCTCTACTTGACCTCCCCCACAATGACATTACACATGGAGATTACAGAC
The DNA here is from genome assembly GCA_019843965.1 of Rhynchomys soricoides. Lineage (NCBI taxonomy): Eukaryota > Metazoa > Chordata > Mammalia > Rodentia > Muridae > Rhynchomys > Rhynchomys soricoides. The sequence goes on along the minus strand of JADRCH010000115.1, from coordinate 243,320 downwards.
AGACAGGAGCTGCCATAGTTCCTGTCTTTTTATATGGGTGCGGGGACTGAATTCTAAAATTCATACTGTTCAACAAGATCTTTACTAGATAAGCCATATTCCACAGCAGCTCGTCTGGGAATCTCAGTCTGTAATAACTGAATCTTGCTTCGTTTTCAGATCTTCTCCACATCTCTGCCCACCTATATGGAATACAGATGTGTTTTCTGGAACTTTAACTCATTTGAACCATAAAGAGTGAGATTACACCTAAAAACAGTGAAGCTGAAAACTGGAAAGGATTTTTGCTGCTTAACATTCAGAATAGGGCTATTATCTACCTCTGGACTATTAAGAAACAAAATTCCACATTGCTTTAACTAATGTTATTTTAAATCTCTATTACTTTTAGGCAATTGTAATTCTCACTAATAGATACAGACTTACACATATTAATGTGCAAATATTTAGATTTTTAGATCCGTCCTTAAAGTTTCTATAATGCCTTCTGTACTAAGTAAAATAATACTCTTCATTAAATAAACTCATGTACATATTGTAAGTTTACTCAAAATGCCGTGGTTGTCTACAGAACCTGAGCAGAATGTGCCAGTGAGTGACAGGTGTGGAAAGAGTTTTGGCTCTCCAGTATCTTTATTCTTATGTCGCCCCTTGCCACTTTGCAATTTGTCACAATGATTTTGCGTCCTCTGGGTCCCTCTTCATACCTGAAGTTTTAGAATAATTATTCAGTTTTTAAAAACTTGATTTGTATGATTTTAAGCCACATAGGCAAAAGCAGTCATTTGACAGGAATGACTTGGCAGTATTATAAACTTGTAATTGGAAATCAATGTGCTCTAGGCTTCAGGCAGAAAACATAATGAGGCCAGTCTGCAGGGACAGGAGATTATACGTTAATACTATAAAAGGTCAGAACTGTACTAATTAAATTAAACCTGTGAGGCATTTCTGGCATCACCTCTGAATTACTCGTTCCTTCAGAGAATACAGATTGACGAGTGACGGCCATATGACATCAATCCACTGACTACTCAGAGTTAGTATGTATTTTGCATATATTTATGTGAAATGTGGACTTGATGATTCCTTTCACTTTAAGAAGGCAAGCATATGATTAAGTCAGATATTAGTTAAACTTATAATACAAGGAGGTGACATGCCGTTTTTAAAAGTCCTGATATTCATTAAGACTTTTAAAAGAGAGTTAAGACAGCACCGATTTATATTTTCAGTTAAGGTTCATGTTGCAAAGAGCATTTATTGTTTCTCCTTCAGTGTTCTGTCCGTTTAGCTCCATTATCTATCTTGAGAAGGATTCATATTCTTCAGAGGCATGTGTTGCATTAGTCAGAGTCTTTAAACAGATTATCAGTTGTACCAGGCACATAGTGAGTGGGCAATTAAATCATTAAAATGGATTTTCCTGTGAATGGATGAGCAAATTACTGAATGATGGAGGCCATTCTTGGTTTACTTTAAGGCTTGTCAAAGGTGGTGTTGGATGAACTTTTGTCTGTTTTGCTCACTGATAATGCCATGCTTATAGGAAAGTGTCTGGCTACATAAGCATGAGTCTTACTTGGAAATTTATTTGGCCACCTGTATTTCTCTCTTCCTTTATCTATGTGACATAGATGATACTGTTCTTTTTGTTTGTTTGTTTGTTTGTTTTATTGTACTGATGATGAAGTTACTGACTACAGATACTTTTTCTGAAGTTAAGTGTCCAATTAGTGGTCCTGGATCTAGATTATGGTATGGCAATAGAATTCATCTCTGTAGCCCGCTTCAGTTGGCTCTGGGTGGTGGTTGTTCTGAACACAGGAAGGGAGCTCCTGAAACCTTTTCTAGGAATGCCATGCCTTGTGTCTTGGCAGGCTTTCCTCTCTTGGATGAGTGGGAATTGAGAAAGTGGTGTGTACTTCACAGAAATGCATTTGGTGAACACTTTGCTTTGTCAGTTTTTGTACAATGAAAAGCTCTTATTTTCCTTATCTTCTTTGAACAAAGCTGGTATTTAATTCTTGCCTTTCCACTGTTGATTCTTCAGTTCAATGGAATTAAACACTAATCTTTCTTAAGCCCCAATTTTTACATGTGATATGACGTCAGCTATTCATAAGCCTGAAAACTCTATTTTCTCTTCTCTTAAATGAAATTAACATAGCATATAATTCATGAGAATTTTGCAGTGATTAATCCAAAATATAAATAATGCACTTTCCCAATTGATAACTTATGTTAAACTTGAGAAAGTATTAGCTATAATAATTTTATTCTCATGTCAGCACGTAAATATGTTTGAAGCCAATGTGTCATTACTATCAAATAGAGCCTAGCTTTTTATTTTTCCTCTGAGGTGACTATTTACCTACAGGTAATCTCATGTAGAGAATTACAAATATAGGGAAACTTGCTTTTAAAAATAAACCAGAAAGACTTAATGCCAAGTAAACTGTCATTGCAAGTGTTGTTTCAAGAAGTGCAACAGAAGTTGAGAAACCCCAAAGTTCACATTTGGTAAATTCAAAGACACAAATAAGTTTACAAACATTCTTATCAAAACCAATTCCAAATGATGATGATGATGATGATTTCTCTCTCTCTCTCTCTCTCTCTCTCTCTCTCTCTCTCTCTCTCTGTGTGTGTGTGCGTGTGTGTGTGTGTGTGTTTGTGTTTAGGTTAGCCAGCAGCTAGAGACTAGACTGAATAATCTACCATTTCCCCATCATCAGTTTGAAGAAGGCAGAGAGAAATGTTCCTGAGCTTCCATCTGAGAAATAGGTTTTCCAAAATAAAACAGATGAGCAAATTGCTGAGTGAGCACAGGACAATCTGACCCAGTGCCCACCTGCCTTAAATTCTAGCTTTGTATTCTGCTAGCTGCTTTGTATTCTGTAGTAGATGCCAAAGATGAACACTCTGCTCTAGAAAAAAAATTACAAACACATATACTTGAAATACCTGAAATTATATTCTGAAGACAAACACAGATTCTCTTTAAAGGGAAATAATAGGAAATATAATTAATTACATTTTATATATTCTTAATGAAATGTTAAGCTATGAAAATGATGATTTTCAGATGAATAAATTGCAATGCCCCAAAGCTCAGAGTAGCCAAGATACAATTCTCAGACCACTTGAAGCTCAAGAAGAAGGAACACCAAAGTGTGGATGCTTCCATCCTTCTTAGAAGGGGGAACAAAATACTCACAGAAGGTAGAGGGTGGGCTGTACTTGAGAGGAAGAGAGGAGGGGAAGGGGGAAAGGGGGTCAGGATCAGGTATGTGAGGAGACAGGGAAGATATACAGAGGCTCAGGAACTTGAACAGAGGTGTGTAGCAATGGAGGATAGGAACTAGGGGTAGCCACCAGCAAGTCTCAGATACCAGGAAAGCAAGAGGCTCTCAGGACCCGACTGGGATGAGATTAGCTAAAATGCCCAACAAAGGGGAGGGAGAATCTGGAGAGACCAAATCCAGAGGTTAGGCAAGGCCCCTGGTTGAGGGATGAAGCCACCTATTCATTTCCAAATTTTTAACCCAGAATTGTTCTTGTCTAAAGGAAATACAGATATAAAGTGTGGAACAGAGACTGAAAGAAAGGCAATCCAGAGACTGCCCCACCTGGGGATCCATCCCATATACAGACACCAAACCTAGACACTGGCAGATGCCAATAAGTGCTTGCTGACAGGAGTCTGATATAGCTGTCTCCTGAGAGGCTCTGCCAGAGCCTGACAAATACAGAGGTGATGCTCTCAGCCAACCATTGGACTAAGCATAGGGTCTCCAATGGAGGAGTTAGAGAAAGGACTGAAGGAGCTGAAGGGGTTTGCAACACCATAGGAAGAACAGCAACAATATCAACCAACCAGACATGCCAGGGACTAAACCACCAACCAAAGAATACACATGGAGGGACCCATGGCAACAGCTGCATTTGTAGCAGAGAGTGGCCTTGTCATGCATCAATTGGAGGAGAAGCCCTTGGTCCTGTGAAGGCTCAATGCCCCTGTGTAGGGAATGCCAGGGAGGTGAGACAGGAGTAGGTGGGTGGGGTTAGCATCCTCATAGAAGTAGGGGTAGGGGGTATGGGATAGAGGGCTTCTGGAGGGGAAACCAGAAAAGGGGACAACATTTGAAATGTAAATAAATAAAATATCCAATCTAAAAAAACGGTTCAATAAAAACACAGTAAAACAGTGTGAATGAAAATTGAACATCATTATATAAAATATTTATATAGAAAAACACTAGAAGTCAGTATACATCTTTTTTTTTTTTTTTTTTTTTTTTTAATGGTGCTGGGAAGGCCTCACATGACAGGCAGGCACTCACCATTCAACTGTGTCACCGGACCTTTAATGCTCTCTGTGTTGGCCCAGTGTTAAAGTAGAATACAGAATTCAGCTTACCCCCACAACTGATATGGTGGGGAGACAGTAAAATGTTGATTTCTGTACTATAGAATTAATAAAAATGTGTGATCTAAGAATCTCTGTTATAAATATAAGTTATACAATGAGTGTGGCTAAAACCCTTTTCTAGTATAAAAATTATTACACAGATCTTTGTTTTAAAAATGTATTTCTTCCTTATCTAGTAACTACTAGATAAGATAACAGTAGCAATACCAAAAGAAAGTTAAGTCTACTTTACTTTGAAAGGACCAATAAGGAAAGCCTCATCCCTAAAGGACCACAGCTCCAGCAGCCAATGGGGAGCTATTTGTCCTCCTGACCTGGGCAGTGCTCTGTTCCTAATTGGTATCAGGTACTCTTCCTTTACAGTTCCAGCTTTGCTACAGCCGTGCAGGGAACAACAGACTTATACATGACTGGGATGGCCATAGAATGAAGAAAAGAGACAGACAGACAGACAGACAGACACACACACACACACACACACTGGAAGTTGAGTCGACTGGGCTCTTGGTAAGAATGGCAGCAACCAGAAACTCAGTGTATTTATACAGTTGAATAGAGAGGCTGAATTATTGCATTCACCTGGGCAAGAAAGCTGGATTATTACATACAAGTAGATCAAGGGGTCGTATTTAGTTACTTTATGTAATAACATTTTCTGTAGGTTAGAGGTCTTCTGTCCGTACATATCCATGGGGAGAAAGCTACGACAGACACACTGTACACTCTGTTTATACTTGTACTGGATCTCCTGAGGAAGGCTTTGCCATCTCTCTGTTAACCTAACCTACAAGGAAGGATTTGCCATGCCTCCAAGGGTCATTGATGTGACCATGTCCAGGTACACTGTCATTCAGGATTTCACTCAATTGAAACTTGGTCTATAGTTTCCACTTTCTGAAACTACTAATCTGGCATTGGATATTCAGGTTTTCACTGACACAAACCACAGTGTGGCTCGATAGAAGATTTTATTAATGACCAATAGGATCAAACAGATAGATTTTACAAGACAAGTTCCTGTTGAGGGTGATTGTGAACACTGTGATCCAGCATGCACTCTGGGCACTAAAAAGCAAGAAACTGGAAAATGCTTAAAGAGAAATCTGAATTTATAGACTAATAAAAGTCTCATTTCTTTTTTCTTGAATGTATTACTGAGAACTTTCCAGTGAAACAGGGCTTTTAGGATATATATCCTAAATATATGTTATGAACATTCTAAATTTATATTACAAATAATGTCTATATGAGCGTTTTATGAAGAGGGTTGTTTGTGTGATTAAAGCCAGTTGGAGCAAGTAGGATGAGATGATTCTGTCTATCTGAGCTAAGGTCTAGGATCTTCAAAGTTCAGGGACAGAAGATGAATGTCTTAGCCTGAGGATGTGGTAGATGACAGTAAATGAATTTGCCCTTCCTCTGACTCTTCATCTTACTTAGTCTCTCAATAGTTTGGTGGTAACACTTTTTAAATAGATATCTGGGCATCCTCTAGCTTGTTCCTGTGGTTACACAAAAACAACAATTGTGTTCAACATTAACTCCATGTTGCTTTCACTCAGAAAATTTAACCTTTTGCCAGTTTAACCAAATACTTGTTTCTTGAGTCTATCGAGGTTCAGCCTTACAACCACGAGTCCCCCATAGCATGAGGACTTGTATGGGCACTCTGGCTGTAGTTTGTCTCTATTCTGGCCTTTTTGGCTCACGATGGATCCTTTCTGAAATGAGGCTTTCTGGTAAATATTGAGGTGTCCCATATGTACACTACTGAAGCTCCTTTCATTTTTGAAATGAGTCTCTTATAGTTGTCCAATAGTGGGTAGATAAATGCTTCACCATTTGGGTACAGCACTCAAGAAGGCTACAACACTTCCATGCCAATACCTGTGAACCATAAATGGCAGATGTCTCACTGTCTCATAGTGTCTTTCTCTCTGTCATTCTGATATCCTAAGGTGCCCAAGGATGCTGGTGATTTGTCTGATCACTCTTAAATGCGAGGGTGGTGTGTGAGGATAGTTTGTCTCTTGTTTTCATTATAAATGATCTTTTGGTGTAGGATCATGAAAGGAAGCCTGGTTTCTGGTTGAGCTAAGGTTTAAAACCCCAGAGACCAGTAGGGTATCTCCAGCAGGGGATAACCATACAAGGGACAGTAGGCGTTTTTTGCCTTGCTCCTGAGCCCCAGGCTCCTGACAGGAGGCCACAGCTCTCCATAGGTCTGTGACATTCAGTCACATAAGGACGATGCCCCAAGCCTTCCACAGGTGGAGGGTATGGTCATGTAGCTGCAAGACATCTCCATTTTAATGAGGTACCTAGATGCTTAGCCAATATACTCCCCTTCCTAGCCACTTCCATCATGGGGAGCGATGAAACAGGCCTTCGTCTCCTGCAGAAGGCCTCTCAGCTCACCCAGCCACAGTCTCTACCAAACCAAATCAGCCAGCTGCCACAAGCCAAAGACTCGGTTCCTGGCAGGACCCAGCTAGGCTCCTCCCCACCTCTCCCCCTCGGCCCCCAGCTAGCTCCGGCCCACAGGCTCCCACTCTGTTCTCAGCTCTTCCACAGCATCCAGCAGCACCTGGGATGCCCACGAACCTGAGAACCAGATGGAGCCAGCTCCATGTAGTCCTCGGACCGCAGGCCGCACTCCCCCACCCCAAGGTGGTGTCCCACAGTTTCTCACAGCCCTACACCTGCCCAGAGGTGCCATGGGGTGAGCGTGGTCAAACTTCCAGTGTCTCGCCTCTCCCAGAGACCCAAGCCCAGGGTCAATCGCTGGACCTCTCACCACTTTATTCCAAAATTTTGGTTACTTTTATGTTTTATATCTTGTTACTCTGAACTTTTGTGTGTGGGCATCTAGAGACTGATGGAACATCCTTGCCTCATCTCCATATTCCTCTCATTTTGAAAGAGAATTAACTGACGCCCCATGGAATGAATCTCTACAGCTTAAAGATTTCCTTCCTTGTCCTAACCTCTATCTTGGGGCTGATGTTTATAAATTTCATGCTTATTATTCTCTTACTCTCACTACATGTGTGTGCACACAAATGTACTTTAGAAACCTGTACTTTGAACCAATATTGTGACATATCCATGCAATTAGAGCTTCAATAACCCGAAGGTAACCTTTCACTATCAACTGGGGCTATTTACTTTTGCCAATTAGACAGAAAGATACCATTGGATTTTTTAAGGAAAGAGGGAGCCAAATATTTATAAAATTTCTGATGAGACTTAAGTATCTAATGGCATCTTCAAACTGCTCAGATGTTTTTACAGAAAGTCTTCTTTGTAATTTTAAGAATGGGAGGGCTGTCTTTCAAGGAGGAAGGATATCCCAGAGCCTACTGTTTTTTTTTTTTAAAAGATATTTCTAGAAGTGAATTCTAGAAGTGAAGCTATTAAAGAGACTTAGGTCCCAACCTGTCAATCACCTTATTTCTGTGGTACATATAAAACATCAGTCTATGTGTGAAATATATAATATTGGTCAGTATTTTGTAATTCTTCACTAATGGGAACACACAGTATATTTTGTTTTACAACTTAGTTGTGTCAATATTAGATTTTCAAAACACTTATTTTGACTGAGATCTAGTTCATTCAATTTCTGTTGTATAGTATATGTTCATGAACTGTCCTGTTTGGTGGTTGTTTTAATATAGCTCCTACAGTTGCCATCTTGTGAACAAGGCCAAGAGTTTCTCTAAGGCATATGTAAAGGCAAGGGCATGCATGTATTTGTATCTGTTAGATCTTGTTTCCCCACACCCATTTCACCACCACAAGCATTCCCTGTAGGACCTGTTTCTTTTCCTCTGACACTTCATACTTTGACTGAACTCATGTCTGCCTCTTGTTTCATTCATGTGGCACTCTGTTGTCCAATTTTCACTGTCCTCTATGATGACACTGGGATTTTGTATGCATTCACTGAAGGTTGTGCTCCCTTCTTTGTGCATTGCAGGTTTGCGAATATGGTGCATTTTCCTTGAAAGTCATTCGGTTTGGGGTAAACTCATTCCATGAGTTCTTCTTAATTTGCCAGTCATTCTATATCCTGAATATTTATCTCTTAATACACATTTTCATGTAAACTTCAAGCATCACTTGACCTTGTCGCATCCTGTCATACAGGTCAAGAACTCCATTTATATGTCAGTTTGCTCTTAGTGATTTCAGTGAAGCTCATATACAGTGAAAGGTGAGCTGTAAGTCTAGCGTCCTTTGAATCCTAGCAAAAGCACACACTCAAACATAGACCCCTGTGAAGATAAGGCATTGTCACTAGCAGAAACGTCCCCAGATACTGCTCCACACTCACACAGATAACATAGGGTAGTCGTGTGCTTAGTTATACAATTCATCACACATTTCTTCAGTGTTGCCCTATGCAGCCCATCAACCATGTGTAGAAGTTCCAATTTCTGAACTCCCCTCTCTGCAATAGATGATGTTAGACTCCTGCTTTTTGCTTAGGCCCACAGGAGAGTGCAGTTTAATACTGAACAAGTCTGAACATGCTTTTTAGCTACTTATGGACCTTTCTATTTCTTCAGATAGTTTACCTTTTATTTATTACCTCTTGGTCCTTTTGTCCTTTTTATTAATGAGTGGAAGAAATAATTTGATCTCGATGCTTAATTTTGACAGATGTATTCTGGGCAATTATCTTTCAGCCTGTGATTGGCCTCTTCGTTTTTCAATGGTCTCTTCTGACTTAGTAACAGGGGCTTTTATTATTGGGAAAGATTAGTTTAATCTACTTTGTTCTTTCGTATTACAGGCTTTTATGATTAGGAAATAGTCCTAACCACCATTTATAATTTGTGTGGATATTTTCTCACATTGTGTTCTAAAAGCCTTTTGGCTGTAACTTTTACATTAAAATTTATAGTATTCTTTTAATTACTTTAGGGATATGGGATGGTTCAGAGCTCAAGATTAATCTTTTCCATATGAATACTTTATTATTTCTGAATTTTTAATTAAAAAACATTTACTTCTTTGTAGTGTCAGTTTGACTTTATGAAAAATCAGTTAAAAATTTAAATGTTATGTTCTTTATGCTGTTCACTAACAAGTTTGTATCTTCATGGAAACACCATATTATATTGGTTTAGTTAAGCTTTGAACTATGTTTCAACCTTTTTGCTTTTAAAGACTATTTATATTCTTTCATTTTTATATAAATTTTAAGATAAGCTTATGAAACTGTATGAAAAAGTTCTATACATAGTAATTGGCATTGTGTTGCATACCTGGGTAAATGTGGGAGACTTACATTGTAGCAATATTGAGTACCTGATATAGCTGCCTATTAAATTGTGTGCATTTAAAACTTCTTTCAACCCTGTTTGGAGAACACCATATATCTGATCCACTTTATTTTTATATATTTTATGGTGTATGATATATTTGTATGCAATTTTAAAAACATTTTATTAAGTGTTTATGTTGTGTGTGTATGAGTGTATGTGAAAATTCGTGAGTGTGTCTTTGTGTGTGTGTGTGTCTTTATGTGTGAGTATATATGTGTGTGTGTGAGTGAGAGTGTGTGTTATCTGTTTGTGTGTATGTGAGTGTGTGTATGTGTGTGTGTGAATGTGTGTGTGTGTGAACGTGTGTGTGTGTGCATGTACATTATGTGTACCTGAGTACAAGAACCCTCAGAGGCCAGACAATGGAATCCAGTCCCTGGAATTCCAGGTATAGTCAGGTGTTAGTTGCCTGATACGAATTCTTGAAAGTACTGTCCACTGTGGGAGCAGTGTGAATTCTTCAGCACTGAGCCATCTCTGCCTGCAATTTTGTTTGTTTATTGTTTAGCTTTCTGTGCTACTGGAAGCATTCCAACTGAATTTTATAAATTAAACTTGACTTGCTTCTGAAACTCTCCTGAATATGCTTTTGAATATTATTTTGTAACTTCTTTAGGATTATTGCATAGATGTGCCTTCTGCAAATCAGAGTTGGTTTCCTTTTCTCCCTGCCTATTTTTTTTCTGTCATTATTTTATTTTTTTCTTACTATAATCTACTGAGTAGGACTTTGACTTAAATAGAGGTAGTGAGAATAGGAGGTTGGGGAGAGAAATCAATCAGTAGTGTGATTTCTGCAGAATCCTGATGACCTGAGTTCAAGCCACAGAACCCACGTAAGAACTCCAGGTATGGTGCACTTATAATCCCACCAGGGATGGTGCACTTGTAATCCCACCAGGGATGGTGCACTTGTAATCCCA